>JASDQU010681841.1:27048-44444 GCA_032191745.1 Picea mariana | reverse complement strand
GCGATACTTTGATAACATTGAGAAAAGTAGACTGCGTGAGGTTCATCGTCCATTGCTGAGGGATGAGCTTCAAATTCTTTGCCTTATTTCTTGTCAATTACTTATACGGGGTGAGCATGCTATAAACTTTACGGTCCCCTAGGTTGAATTCACAAAAATTCAACGCTGTAACCTTGTCTTGATCTGCGCGGTAGGTGCGCACTCATTTTAGTAGGTATGCAGTGACTAGGGTGTATTCAAAGTCTCTAGGGACACTGTCCATTTTAATCTCACTGCTCAGAGGGGGTATGTAAGATGGTAGGATGGATGGCACTAACTTTGTGTTGGCTATGCCATCCTTATTCTTAGTTCTTATTTCTGCGCCGGCTCGAGATGTTCCTTATTGAGTAGTCGACGGGGAGGCTTGCACTCCTCTCGTCGATGATTCTTGGAATTTGGTGGACATTCTTCTTTCTGACATGGTTCTCTCAGTCATTAACTCAAGAAGGACTTCTGTGACAGATTCCTCAAGTTCGGTGAGCTCGTCAGACATAGGCACTTGGGAAAGCTAATCAAGGTCATGATGATCTCAAAATGCTGCACTAGGATGAACAATTTTCTTGCAATGATCACTGTAGACAATCACTAGTTCTGTGGGCTTCGATTTCTCAGTTGGAAAAAGTGTTCTTTGGGCACGGTGCGACGAGCTAAATAGGAAATTCATAAATGGTCTTCTTGCAATGGGTATGAAGCTTTCATGAATGTTGAACCATTCGTTATGGCATGGTCCAACGGTCTGGTAGTGATCCTTTACTGCTATTCTACCCATTCGGGGTGGAAGTCAAATGGGTATATCGGTCCAATGACTATATTTCTTTGCCACGACGAAGAGCCATATGTCGTTGTTCTGGTATCCCGACAAAGCTCAATTCCTGTGATTTTTCCTTCTGCGAAGTTCCCTGTGTAATCTTCTGTAACTTTTCGATATTGGCTGTCTTCTTACTTAGCTTCCTAGCCTTCTTCCCAGTGAGTTTCATCTCGGTCATCCTTTTTTCATTCTGATCCTTATCCTCTCTCGACATAGTCACTTTGTGATGCTGAGATTCTTTCTTCAGATCCAAGGGTAATACACCTTCATCATATGGATTAGGTATTTCGGTCTCCTGTGGTTCCTCTAATGCTCTAATAGCTTTGACATCCAAGTCCCTGGTGTTTAATAGCTTAGACCTGTTCTCTTGTTCTTCCATCAAGTAGGCGATCTTTCTAGTCATAAATTCCATGACTTCTTGCTTCTTTTGTTCTAGGGCTTCCTTTTCTTCTTTTCTTTGGATCTAGTCTTTTTCAATCTAGATATTTCTTAACAAAGCTGGAAATGGGGCATAGTCCTCAATAAATTTAATAACTTCAAATTCTTCCTCCGTCGAAGCTCCATGGGTACTCATAGCTATCCGGGTAATCATGTCACATAGGGTTACCATTTTTCCTTTAAACAATCTTATTTTTCCTAGTGAAGGAACCATAGCAGGCCTTCCTAGGGTTTCCCAAGTACTTTCTATCATAATGTTCATCTGTGTTCCCTCATCCAGAGCATAGTCAATGTTGAAGCCTCCTATTCTTACTTCGATTTTCTCCTTTTCTTTGAAGATCTATGACAAACTGGCATCTTTATGTTCATCCAGGGTTTCTTTCATTTTCAGCAACATAATCTCTGATTCTTTCTGGGGTTCTTCTATAATGTTAGTCTCTTGATCTCGTTCAGGGTTTGCTTGCTCTCTATTCATATTTTCAAGTCTAGCAATCATTCTAGGGAAATCCATTACTTCATGGTCCATAGCCTTACAATATAGGCAACTAGGTTTCTCCCAGGGCATTCCTTAACAAGATGTCCTGGTCTTCTGCAACTGTAACAAAGAGTTAATCCTCTCTTTCTCTTCAATGATCCCCAACTTTTCTTATACTGTGCGCTAGGATCATAATGACGAACCTGCAAAAATTTCTTTCTAGGATCCTGCATCCATTGGTTAGTCCAAAAATTCTTCTATGCATAGGTATAACATATCTATCATTACTCTTATAAGATCTATTCATATCAAACGTTCTTTCATCTAATAATTCCCTAGTTTTCAATCTAGGACAAAATCTATTAAGCATACCTAAATCCATACTTTAGAAACAAAATTTTTCACCTCTTTTACTTCTACAGGGCACAAAGCTTCCAGATCTAAGAAATTTTAACTATTCTTACCTTTATCGGATCACAGAGCTTACAGATCTTACTTCTTTTCTTCAGTATCAACCTCTTTTCTTGTAGATCTGACTTCTTTCCTTCAGATCTATCCTTCCTTCTTAAACACATAGATTTTACAATTTCAGGACGAATCTTTGCACAAATCGTCTTTTGCTTAGTTCCCAACAATCACAGTTTCAGTCCCGACAAGGGAACCATTTGTTGGCACAGGGCCAGACCCAGGGTTCAACGCTACAACAATTCACCAACAAAACCCTAACTACCAGCCCTTTCGGCAACCCTTGTGAAGTAGATGAAGTCTCACCCGAGGTAGAGGCATGGGTGGTTGCAGGACTCAGATGTCTGCAACCTTAGCTGGGACACGGACCTGTGATTCTAAAACTTAACAGAGCACTTGGCAGTTAATCTTCATCAATATTCAGTCTTATTATACTTCGCAGATAGCACAGAGCATCGTAACATTTACTTAGATCTAAGATCTTTCAACACTTAGTAACATTAAAACAGACCAGATCCTGTAGATCAGCACTAAGCATATTCATACATATTAGAGCTAACATTCATTCATAGCTCATAAGCACAAAGCATAAATATATCTATCTAAACACATCAAAGCACTTAGCAAAGGAAGAGATAAGCACATCAAGTCGAGGCATAGAGCACAACACACATATTTACCGTGGTTCACCCCCACCTTGGGGCTACATCCACAAAGTCTTCTTCTTTATTAATGTCTTCAATTGGTTACGACACAAAGCCTCCAAACCCTACTGCACACAGGACAGAAGATCTGCGCATCTTGCTAGATCGTTGTTCCTTGCCTTACAATGCAAAGCCTTCTACAGTCTCTCACAGGGACTTGCACTCAGCTCTGCAATTCTTACACAAAATGCACAAAGCCTTACAATACTTGATCACATAGATCCAACTCTTAGCACTTTAGCCAACTTGCACTAAGCAAGCACCAAGTGCACTAAGAAACAACTTCTACTACTGCTTACATTGCCTATCTATTTATACATTACAAAAGTGGGCCTAAGCGTGGGTGAACCCACGGGACGACATCCCTTCCCCATTACATTAACCCAAAACCCTAAAAGGACCCAAAAAGGGGTCTAGCTTCCACGATTTCTGCTTCGCGTTGCGCTCCATCTTTGACAAGCTGTCGAAGTCCCAAAAACTGTCAAATATGACCAAGTGTTCCTCAAAACTTGGTCAAGGGTCAACAATGGAAATTGGAAAAGTGTATGTCAAGAACTATATCAGACAAGGAGAAGAAAAGGCCATTCCTACAGACCCACTATCACCTGAACATTCTGAGGATAAAACTATGCCCACTACCATGCAGCAAGACAAAACTCCCAAGTGAAGAACAAGCAGATAGAGGGGGACTAAACTAGCCAGTCCAAATATTTTTGCAACAAAATTTTTGCAAGTAGACACCCTGATTAAGGAATCCCCTGAGTTCAAACTGAGAAAAAAGAGGGAAGGGATCCATGCCCCTGGAATGCCCAACAAACCCAATAGAAAAACTAGGCTCACAAACCAATTAAGATTAAACTCCAAGGCATTGTTTAATGCATCCTTAAAAGACCAAAGACCCATTGTAATTGAGGATGAGGACACTAAAGAAGACCTCTCCGAATTTGCAAATATGGAGGAGATGGCTATACATAAATTGAAAGGGATGAAAAGGGATAAGGCAAGGCATAAATACAATAAAGGGGAGACTTCGGGTGTAAAAACATAGTACCCTGCAGATCTGGAATCAGAACAAAATGTGATGGACTTTGGCCCAGACCTTAAGAAGGACTCTGATGACATAACTCCATATGTAGAGATGACCCCTGAGCAGGTTCCCCATGATTTCAAACCAAAGATCAAAGGAAAAATGTTGATGATGCAGGAACCTGTGAGATAGACTATTGATAAAAAAATCTAAGAAAGCAGCCAGATATGAAATGAGGCCAAGGATATCCAAGATTTCTATTGACCTCAATAAACTTGTTGTAGAGGAAGAGCAGGGGCTCATGGATGGAAGCAAAGTAAAGACATTAATCAAACCAAAAGGTAAATCTGACATGGATATGGATGACAACCACCAGGTGCAAGCTCTCAAGCAAGAAAATGATGACACAAGGCAAGAAATTCAGAGTCTACAACAACAAAAGCAGGATCTTGAGCTACAACACAATAAGCTACAAAAAAAATATTAGAAGCTGAAAAAGAAGCATAAGAAAACATGCATGTTCTTGAAGGAAATAATCTAAGTTTCCACTACTGTCAAAGGGTAAAATAATTCGAGATTTGTGCCAGCTTGGTCTACAAATTTTCAAGGCTTGTCTCCTGTTTTGGTCTACATAGACATCCATCCAAAGTCAAGTGCCAACAACAACTTATGAAGTATTTTTGCTATGCATATTGTTTACTTTAGTTATCAACAATAAGTTCCAGTTGCACTAATAGAAGTTTGTTTTGGTTTAGTTAGAGGTATTGCTTCCACTTGTAATAAGTTGTTATTTTTTATAAGAACATTGTTTTTGAGGTCGAATTAATGGGGAGTTATGAACTGACACTTCAACTCAACTCTACTCAGTTTAAACAAATGTTTACATATTGTAATTAGGAAGTAACAATTAAGTTGAGCCTATAGGATCTTATTGAGATGTAAAGTTGAAATTTATATTTTATATCCTAGATAGGTAATCGAACCCTCTCTAGATAGAGATAAATAAATGTATTTTTGAATGTAAAAAGGTCTGGTTTTTAGAGGGATCAAGCATCAAGATTTTGGTTGGACTTTAAAGCATAAAATTGTTAAGTTTCCCACTTGGTGAATATAAATTTTTGGTGACAGACTGTGTTTTCTTCTCAAATGTTGTGTGTCTTGTTATCTTATCTAGATGCAAATTGAAATGTATGGAAATTATTATTTATTTTCCTTTCAGCTATTGTCTCAATGAACTTTCTATTGCCATGCAACCTAATTTCAATGATTGTTTCAGTGAATAATTATTGTAATACAATATGTTTGGATGATTTTTTTCCAGGTACATGTTTTGGATATGAAATATCATTTCAAGTCTTAAATTCCATACAACAAGTAACAAAGTATATGCTTGTTTGTATTTCATTTGTTTTATTCTTCTTATCTTTATTTGCTCACCAAAAATGCATGCCATCAACTAAGGTAAACCTTATAGTGATATTGTTGAACGCTCCAACTCGACCCCTGTCCTTGGAAACCAATCTATCAGTTGACCAACAAACTTAATTCATAAAAATCAATCATTCCAACACTTGAGGTGGCCTAGCTATGCCCTTTAGCAGTCAGGTGCAGACCTTAGGACCAACATCTTCTGGTGTCATTGTTGGGGAACAGAGTAATGAAGTATCTTTCCATGGGAGAATGAAAATGATCATATCTGATCTTTGATGGTGAAAAAAGACCAGGCACAAAATTGACTGCCATATTTCACCTGGCGACTCCATTGAATGCAAATCTATTAATGAATTCTGGCTCCCAAGAGGGGATTCAAGAAATCAAATATTGGGCATACTAAAGCCTCAAAAGTCAACCTTGACCTGAATGGTGACACACCAACTTTTGATCCAGAGAGAAAAATAAGAAATTCCACACTTGCTCAGAGACATCCCTTGCCATCCAAAGGCAAGTCTACATTTGAAAAAGTTTCCCCTATCCTCTAAAAGGCAAGTCTACATCTGAAAGAGGAGGTCCACCACTTTGTTTTCTATGCAAGAGGCAACCATTGAGGTTGAGTATAACATCCTAGCATCAGAAAAATTGAATAACAAATCAGATAGGGACAAAAATAAACAAAGGGAAAATATTCCTTCTTCTTCCAACCCAACAGAATCTGACCCACAACTAGATGAGGTGACTCGAACCTTAAAATCCCTGACTTCAGAAATAGCTGAATTTAAATGGGAATCCAAGAATCCAAATAGACGATATTAGGATGTTGCAAATAGAAATACCAATCAGTTTAGAAGGCCTGATAATTCCCCTCAAGTCATGCAGAGGGAGAGGAGAAATGTTGAAGATTAGAGAGTTGTTCCCCCTTTCCAGAACAATGAAGTTGAGGATATGGATGAGGGTAATGATGTTGGAGATGATTATGTTGTATTGTTTAATTAAATTGACCTCTATCCTAGCCATCTAATGCAAAAATATTATGGAATATCCTAATTTTCAAACCTGTTTGATGAAGATGGGAAGGGAGAGGAGATATTTCAAATCCACCCCCAAAAGAAGTATGATTTAATGCCTAGGCCAAGGGTCCAAAAACAAATTCACCTATTCATAATAAAAAATCAGATCTTCCTCTCAAGCAAGGTCCAGAAAAAGATGTAGCAAATAAACTAGATCAACAACAACAAACTAAACATGTTCTTCCATAGGTAAAGGAGGCAGGCATACAACCAAATTCTTTCAACATAGAGCACGAGCTAAGAAAAATCAAGATCCTTGTACCTTTGACAAAATTATTGAAAAATGAGCCTTTCAAAAAGTCTATCATGAAGGTTTTGAAGCCACCTCTTTTGCTATATCATCTGATGTAATTAGCTTGCAACATGAGAACCTTGCTATAACTGTTGGCCCACACATTGAAGATGGATTTGATGCTTCCTGACCTTTTTACATATCATTGAATGTCCATGAAAAAATCCTGCATAATTGCTTAATGGACTCAGGAGCCTCTCATAATTTCATGCCTAAGGTTGTTATGGAAGAGCTATGGATATAAATTACCAATCCGTACTAGGACCTTTACTCTTTTGATTCCAAAAAGGTTAAATGCTTGTGATTAATTAAATATCTAATTGTTTCTTTGTCTCGGCTTCCCATGAAAAGCGTGGTTATGGATATTGTTGTCGCTGATATACCCCCCAAGTTTGGAATGTTGTTATCCAGGTCCTAGGCCAAGAAAGTAGGAGGATCCCTGTATATGGATCTTACATATGCGACCATCCTTATTTTCAGAGGAGAACACAGAATATTGTATAGAGAAGTCAGGTTGGCATACATTATGAGTGATCATGATAATACAGGTAATCATCCGATTTATGTTTTTGAGGATGAAATTGGGCCATCGTTTTTTCATATTAATGATGATGCTATAGAAATATCATTCAACAAATGAAAAAATCATCCACTGGTAGACCAAGGAAATGAAGTCTGGAAGATGTATTTTGATGGCTCATCTTCCAAGGAGGGTTATGGTGTTGGCATAGTCCTCATTTCCCCTTCAAAGGAGGTGGTGTCACTCTCATACAAATTAGAATTTGAAACAACCAACAACATAACAGAGTATGAGGACTTGGTGTTGGGGTTGAGAGATGCTAAGGATATGGACATTGATAAATTGGTAGTCTTTGGTGATTCTGAACTGGTGGTTAATCAGGTGAAGGAAATTTACCAAGAAAAACAACTAAGGTTGAAACAATTCAGAAATGAGGTATGGCACATAGTTGACAATTTCTTTTTAGCATTCAATATTTCCTTTGTCCCCAGATATGTCAATCAGAGGGAAGACTCTTTAGCTATGGCTGCTAGTACCTTCAGGCCTCCCATTGGTCCAAATGTAAAATATGAGGCGGATCCAAATGTCAAATATGAGGCAGATCCAAATGTCAAATATGAGGTAGAGGTTAGGCATAAAACAACTATACCAAACAATGTTAAGCACTGGAACGTTTTTAGTGATGATCTATAGCTCAAAAGATTTATGTAAACCATTGAGGAATTTTCAAATATTTCCATTGATCAAGAGAACGAGGAAGATGAAACAAAACATTTGTAGGCATCTCCTTTTCTGAACAAGGTGGCTGGTCACAACATTGTAGAGCTCAAAACAAACCATATTCCAAGGGGATTAGTACCACTGGAGAGGCTTTTTGACAACAGTCATGTCTCCAAGAAATTTGTCAGTAAAAGTCAGGAACAAGAGGTTGTGGACTGCAATATTGGGACAACTGCAAATCCCCAAATTTTCAAGATATCCATAGCACTGCTAGATGAGCAGAGAAATAGGTATGTCAGCCTTATAAAAAAAATTGTTGATATTTTTGCATGGTCTTATGAGGACTTGAAGACCTTTGATACTGACATCATTCAACACAAGATTCCTCTGAAGGTGGGATCAAAGCCATATAGGCAGAAAATTATAAAATTTAATCCTCTTCTAATGTTTTTTATTGAAAAAGAATTGAAAAGGATTCTTGATACTGAAATAATTGTGCCCTTGAGATATTCGGATTCGGTGGCCAACTTGGTGCCTTTCGGGAAAAAGAGTGGTGAAATATGCTTGTTTGTGGACTTCAGAAACCCGAATAGGTGTTCATTGAAAGAAAAGTATCCATTTCCCAAGATGGATCATATTTTGCAAAGGGTAGTAGGTTCCCATAGAATTTCCACGCTGGATGGTTATTATGGATACAACCAAATAGCAGTGCTTGAAGAGGACAAGGAAAAAACATCCTTCACTACCCCATGGGGCACATTCATGTATGAAAAAATTTCATTTGTCTTGATGTATGCAGGGGCCACCTTTTAAAGGGCCATGGACATTGCATTTTTTGGAGAAGGACAAGTTCATGGTTATATATCTTGATGACATCACCATCTTTTCAAAATCTGATGAGGAATATCTACAACACCTGGAGAAAATATTTCAAAAATGCAGAAGGTATGGAATCTCTTTGAATCCCAAAAAATCTCATTTTTCTATGTTAGAAATCAATCCCTTAGGCCACATTATATCTGTAGGAGGGATAAACATAGACCCGGAAAGGGTAGATGCCATCCAGAAAATTGACATCCCTAGAAATAAGAAGGCCATCTAATCTTTCATAGGGAAAATATTTTTTTTGAGGAATTTTGTGCCAAAGTTTGTTGAGATCATCATGCCTATTATTAACATGATAAAAAAGGATGTTGATATTAAATGGTCACAAGAAGAGAGATCATCCTTCCAAAGGATTAAGCAGGCTCTGATTGAAGTCCCTATTCTAGTTAGTCAAGACTATTCCAAAGAATTCATGATTTTCTCCTTTGCCTCTGAGGAGACTATTGTTGTTGTATTGCTGCAAAAGAATGAAGAAGGGCATGAACAACCCATTTACTTTTTCAGAAAATCGCTCATGGATTTTGAACTAAAATATAACATATTGGAGAAGCAGGCCTATGCATTAGTCAAAGCCTTGAAGTCTTTCAAGGTTTATGTTTTGCAGTCTAGCATAATAGCTTATGTTCCTAACAGCAGTGTGAAGGAAATTCTTGTCCAGCCAAATAGTGAAGGGAAGAGGGGCAAGTGGATTATCAAACTTTTAGAATATGACTTGCACATAAATCCTACTAAGCCAATCAAGGGACAAGGCCTTGCAAAACTGTTATCTGATTCAAACTACAAAGCAGTGGAATTGCACCATACCTTTAATCAATCATATGCTCCACTTATGCAGGCTAGGAAGAACACCATGTAGGTACTTGATCAATATTCTCTTTCACCCTAGTATAGAGATGTTGTTTATTTTTTATAGCACCTAGAATGTCCACCAAAATTGGAGAAATCCAAAACTAGGTCTCTTAAATTGAAGGCTGTAAAATACTACATTTTAAACCAGAATTTATATTGGAAAGACCATGTTGGTATTTTGTTGAAATGTCTAGATGAAGATGAGTCAAAACAGGTCATAAAAAATATGCATAGATGATTTAGTGGAGGGCACCAACATTGAAAAGCTATAGCCCTCAAATTTCTAAGGATTGGATACTATTGGCTCACCATATTTTTTTATGTGTTTTCCATGATTAGAGATTGTGAAGAATGTCAGAAATTTGTTGGAAAACTGGAATTGTTCTCACTGCCCCTAAAACCCATTAATGTTAGTGGTCCATTTCAGCAATGAGTCCTAGATTTCATAGGTGAGATAACCCCACCCTTTAGTGGAAAGCACAAGTAGATCCTTACTGCCACTGATACCTTCACAAAGTGGATTGAAGTTGTTTCTACTAGGAATGCTACTGATAAGGTGATCATGAACTTCTTGGAGATGAATATCTTTGACAGGTTTGGATTCCCCAGGAAATTAGTAATAGAAAACGCTCAGGCATTCAAATCCAAGGCCATGATTTATTTCTGTGGGAATTACAACATTATCCTGACACACTCTACACCATATTACCCATAGGGAAATAGGTTGGTTGAGTCATCAAATAAAACCCTTATCGTGATCATCACAAACTTGTTGGCTAAAAATAAAAAATCATGGTATTCTAAGTTGAAGTATGCCTTGTGGGATGATAGGATCAACACCAAGAATTCATTGGGAGCCTCTCCATTTCAGCTAGTCTTTGGGGTGGATGTTGTTTTTCCAACTTATCTTCGTCTACCAGTGTTGAAAGTTTTGCAGGAGGAAGTGGAGGAGCCTAGTGAAATCCAAAGGAGAAATTTTCATATTATTGAAATTCAGCAAAGGAGAGAAGCATTAAATGAGAAGACTAAGGAATACCAGAGCAAGGTCAAGCCTTTGACAGAAAAACCAAAAAAGATACCTTTCAAGCAGGTGACCTGGTTCTAAAGTGGGATGCTAAGAGGGAGGAAAAACCCAATCATGGTAAGTTCGATAACCTTTTGTTTGGTCCCTTCAAAGTGGTCAAAGTTCTGGATAATAATACATTTATATTTCAAAATATGGATGATACTGAGATCTGTGGAGGCCCAGTCAATGGGTGCTTCCTGGAGCATTACTTTGCCTAATGAACCAAATGTGGTTCATTCTGTACATAGTTTTTTTGATTTCCAATATGATTCAGTAGTTTAGTTTGAATAAAATAATCCATAATCCCATAAAGGAACTGGGGTATAGTTGCAAATCTGAGTTTCAGTTGAAATAAGACAGACAACAAGGATGGTAAATAGAGTAAAAGTAATTGGTGGAAGGGGGTCAGAAATAAAGAACCAAGGCACACAACCTATTATTCTTAGCACCTCACAAGGAAGTGCTATCCTCATTTAGAGCCGATGTTAAATCCTAGGTCTGCACCTCTTCCTTATATTCCTCCATCAACCCATCCATCTGTCAACTTAGTTTCTCTTCAATGGTGTGTTGAGTCATTTTAATTTGTTTTTATCTTCCTATTTGTTTTTCATCATTTCCTGGCTCTTTATAAGGTTAATACAAGTCATGATTTGAATTGAATAAGACAAGTCACCATGGGTATGTCACTGATGGGTTGCAAACATGTTAATTTAGGCCTATTGATGCAAAAATATATTGATTGCAAGAATGCCCCTATTCTTGCAAACAACATAAAAACACATTGTTTTATGAGCTTAAACGTTCAAAAAAATTTAAAAGTTTGAATAATGTTGTGTTGGCACCTCGCATGCATTTTCATCTCCATGTGCACTCGAGATCGTGCATGTTTCCACCAGTTTAACCATAATTACACGAATCATACTAAGGATCATGCATGATTGTGCCTTGAGCCATTATTATTTCAAGGTTGTGTGTAATTATCATTACAGGTGGTAATTGAACTCGAAACAATGCATACATTCGACCATCACTTTCAGTAGGAGTAGCTCGAACACAATGGTGTCACCCCAAGAGCATTGGAAATTGAAAAGAACACATCCAATAGGGATCAAACTGTTCGAAGCGATTCTAGAAATAAGAGATATATTTATCAAAGGAGAATAATTTGACTTTATATGCGCTTTAAACAGGCATCACACAGGAGTGGCCCTCCTCTTCACACAGAGTTTCAATGGGTTTTAGACTCAACTTAGGGACACCACCATTCAAATTATAGAGCACTTCATCGGTGGGGTGTGTTCTCTCCCAATTAGTGGTGAGAGATGGTTTAAAAAGGGAAAACTGCCAGCTGAAATTTGCAACAAGTTTCTGGTGGCAGAACACAAAAACCTTGATTGGAGTCAGGGAATCTCAATTTTGTGGATTAATGAAGAGTGGAGGGGAATTCTCACTGTAGTTCAAAGGTATATCACAGGAGAAGGTATATTCTCAATCGTTCACAGTTATCACCTTCGATTCCTTATGCACTTAAATGGTGACAAGGAATTAAACCTTCCCTTCTATTTTCTTAAGAGCTTAACTTAAATGTCTAAGAGAGTCCAGAATTACCCTAAATCTGTTCATAGAATCTTATATCACCAGGGGTGCATTAAAATTTTGGTTCTCTTTTCTTTAAACGAAATAGAAATAACCTGGAAGTATTTTCTAGAGTCTTTAGGGTTACAGGAGAAAGGACGGGAAGTTGATCCACAACCAAAAGAACAGAGGAACGAGGCTAACCAAGTAGATAGGGTTTCTCCTAAATGTGGGTGTTCATTAAAATATACCCAGCAAGGTAAAAATAAGACCACACCTAAAAAGTGGGGAACCCGATCTGAGAAAGCAAAATCAATTACTCTACCAGGAGATGAAATCCATCGAATACAATTAAGGTTCTCTACAACAACACAGAGAGAGATGGAAAGTGGCAAAGTGTATGTCAGGAACTATATCAGACAGGGAGAAGAATGGGCCAGCCCAACATGCCCACTATCACTTGAACATTTTGAGGATAAAACTATGCCCACTACCATGCAATAAAACAAAACTCCCAAGTCAAGAACACGCAGATAGAGGGGGACTAAACCAACTAGTCCTGAGATTGTTGTAGCAGAATTTGTGCCAGTAGACACCCTGATTAATGAATCTCTTGAGTTCAAATAGAGAAAAAAGAGGAAAGGGAGCCAGGCCCCTGGCATGCCCAACAAATCCAATAGAAAAAATAGGCTCACAAACTAATTAAGATTAAACTCCAAGGCATTGTTTAATCCATCCTTAAAATAACAAAGGCCCATAGTAATTGAGGATGAGGACACTGAAGAAGACCTCTCTGAATTTGAAAATATGGAGGATATGGCTATGCATACATTGAAAGGGATGGCAGGGGATAAGGCAAGGAAGAAATATATTAAAGGGGAGACCTCAGGTGTAAAATATGTTGCTGTAAAAACAAAGTATTGTGTAGATATGGAATCAAAACAAAATGTGATGGACTTTGGCCCATACCTTGAGCAAGTCTCTGATGACATAACTCCAAATGCAGAGCTGACCCGTGAGTAGTTTCACCATGATGTTAAACCAGAGATCAAAGGAAAAATGTTGATGATGCAGTAATATGTGAGAGAGACTATTTATAAAAAAATCTAAGAAAGAACCCAGATATGAAATGAGGCCAAGGAAATCCAATATTTCTATTGACCTCAATAAACCTGTTGCAAAGGAAGAGTAGGGGCTCATGGATGGAAGCAAGGTAGAGACATTAATCAAGCCAAAAGTTGAAGCTGACAGGGAGATGGATGACAACCACCAGGTGCAAGCTCTCAAGCAACAAAATGATAACATGAGGCAACAAATTCAAAGTCTACAACAACAAAAGAAGGAACTTGAGATACAACACAATAAGCTATAGAAAAAGTATCATAAGTTGCAAAAGAAGCATCAGAAAACATGCACGTTCTTGAAGGAAATAATCTAAGTGTCCACTATTGTCAAAGGGTAAAAGAATTTGAGATCTATGCCAGCTTGGTATACAAATTTTCAAGGTTTGTCTCCAGTTTTTTTCTACGTAGACATCTATGCAAAGTCAACTGCCAACAACAACTTATGAATTCATTTTGCTATGCATCTTGTTTACTTCAGTTATCAACAATACATTCTAGCTGCACTAATAAAAGTCTGTTTTGGTTTAGTTAGAGGCATTTCTACCACTTGTAATAAGTTGTTGTTTTTTCATAAGAATAATGTTTTCGAGGTTGAATTAATGGGGAGTTATGAAATGACACTTCAACTCAAATCCACTCAGTTTAAATAAATGTTTAGAGATTGTAATTAGGAAGTAACAGTGAATTTGAACCTACAGGATCTGATTGTGATGTAAATTTGAACTTTAGAGTTTAGATCCTAGATAGGTAATCGAACCCTCTCTGGATAGAGATAAATAGATGGATTTTTTAATGTAAAAGGGTTCAATTTTTAGAGGGATCAAGCATCAAGATTTTGGCTAGACTTTAAAGAATAAAACTGTTAAGTTTCCCACTTGGTGAATATAACTTTTTGGTGATAGACTATGTTTTCTTCTCAAATATTGTGTGTCTTGTTATCTTATTTAGATGCAAATTGAGATGTATGCATAGTATTATTTTTTTTCCTTTCATCTGTTGTCTCAATGAATTGTTTATTGCCATGCAACTTGATTTCAACTATTGTTTAAGTAAATAGTTATTGTAATACAACCTGTTTGGATGATTTGTGTCCAGGTACATGTTTTGGATCTAAAATTGCATACAACAAGTAACAAAGTATATGCTTGTTTGTATTTCATTTGGTTTATTCTTCTTATCTTTATCTGCTCACCAAAAATGCATGCCATCAGCTAACGCAAATGTTATAGTGATATTGGTGAATACTCCAACTAGACCCTTGTCCTTGGAAACCAATCTATCAGCCGACCAACACACTTAATTCATAAAAATCAATCATTCAAACACTTGAGGTGGCCTAGCTCTGCCCTCTAGAAATCATGTGAAGACCTTATGACCAACAGTGGGGGTGAATTGTTTAGCTCTTTTTTTATTGGTCTTAAATGCATTTTTTTAATAATTGATTTAAAAGACACGTTTTTCCCTCTATTTTTTCCCCTTTATGTTTTAGCTATTTCCCCAATTTTCTCCTATTTTTTTCATTTTTAATTATTTTGTTTGCAACAAAGTTAATTTTTTAGGCATTGGTTTCAAAATTGTTGCAATTTTAATCCCAAGAAAAAAAAGGTGCTACTGGTAGCACTTATTTTCAATTTCAAGGTTGATTTTAACATTTTGGTTGCAATGGTACTAGTTGTCAAGGCTATGATTTCAAATAATTGTTAAAATTTTAACCCAAAAAAATTAAGTTGGGTGGCACTAGTAGCACCACTTTATGATTGGGGGGTTGATTTTGAGATTTTGTTGCAATGGTACTAGTTACTAAGGTTGTGCTTTCAAACAAGTTGTAATTTTAACATTGAAAAAAAAAGCTGATGCTGGTAGCACCACGTTTTGATTAAGGGATTGATTTGAATATTTTGGTTGCAATGATCTTGGTTGTTAAGGCCATCATTTCAATCAAGTTGTAACTATAATATTGAAAAAAAGGGTTGCTACTAGTAACACCACTTTTCAATTTGGGGGTTGATTTTAAGGGTTTTTATGAGTTTTTAAGGCCATGGTTGGAAAAGGTGATAATTTTAACCCCGAAAAGAAATGTGATTATGGGAGGGTCACTTTTCAATTCAGGGGTTGGTTTCAGTATTTTTGACCTAAAAGTATCAATTCTTAGGGCTAGAGCCCTTGTTTTGAGGTCACAACTCTCTTCAAGTCGGTAACTACATTGAAGCAGAAAGAGCATGCACTTTTGAGAAAGGGTGAAGAATATTTATCCAAATAAAGGTTTTTATACTTCATGGCTACTTTGAGGGCTTCCATCTTCTTGAAGGGACATGATTCTTGTTGACCTTCTCACCAACAAAAAATACAATGCTTGTCAAATTTATTTCCTTTTGGATTAGGCTACTCCTTTATTAACGTTGGGAGTAGGAGAAGATATAGAGGTTTTGGGACCCCTGTTCTATTTGTTGTTGCAAGTATGTTACTTCTTGGTATGCTTGGGGCCTTGTTGTTGTTGTGCTAAGGATTTGTTAGAGGTACCTATAGAACTAATAACTCCAAGCTATAAGAGTTTATCTTTATCTCAAATTAGAGAATCACATAATGTGTGAAAAGATGGAATTCTATAAGTAGTTCCTTGACTAAGAAAATAATCTCTAATAGAGTGAAAGGTGGATACAAAAATAGAATAGACATTTCCAAGGTAAGAAAGAATAGTAAAAATTAGTTGATCGTCATCTTTCTTAACTCCATATTGTAGAAGGTGTCTTGAACTTTGAAAGAAAATCTTCATTCCAACTAAAATTATTAGGATTTAAAGCTATGAGAGGTACCTATAGAACTAATAACTCCAAGATATAAGAGTTTATCTTTATCTCAAATTAGAGAATCACATAATGTATGAAAGATGGAATTCTATAAGTAGTTCCTTGACTAAGAAAATACTCTCTAATAGAGTGAAAGGTGGATACAAAAATAGAATAGACATTTCCAAGGTAAGAAAGAATAGTAAAAATTAGTTGATCGTCATCTTTCTTAACTCCATATTATAGAAGGTGTCTTGAACTTTGAAATAAAATCTTCATTCCAACTAAAATTATTAGGATTAAAGCTATGAGCTAATTTTCAATTTGGTGGGATTAAATATGGTTATGTTTACCAAACATAGTTTACAACTTCGTCCAAGCTACATGAGGAGTATCAATACCTTGAATATGAATTTGCAAGTCATTAGAAATGGACATTCCTATGAGTGTATGTGCTAAGTTGTTTCTATTGTCTCATTCATCTTTTTTTAATCTATCCAGGGGTGCAACTTATGTTCCTAAGATGACCTAGTAAAGTCCCCTACTTTTCAGTAAAACCACCATACAATATTTCTAAGAGAAACAATTGATACTTTAAGTAGGATCTCACTTGAAATAGTCATATTATGATTTGGAAGTAAAATGGTCCTAAAAATATAAATTGACTACTTATATGGAAAGTTCTTGAAAAACATGCACTTTAAAAAATAATAAAACCTAAAATGGTGCCCATATGTACAGGTTACATCTCTTAGAAGTTTGAGAAATGAGGATTAGAGGATAGTGTTGAGGAAAAGATATGAAATGATCTTACTCAAACATTTTCAGATCCTGCTTGGCTAAAACAAGATAGACGGAAATATCACCCTATGTTTATAGCCATCAAAAATGATATCCTAATTCACGAGTATTGTTTACAAGTGCTTAGGTTGTTTTTTTATAAACAAAAGATTGCTGAAAATATCATTATTTATGTATTTTTTTTAATATATCAAATGTTGAAATATAGATAGAGGCAGAAGTAAAGACACCAAGTCAATAATCAAAACATATGAGACACAAAGCAATCCTTTATTTCATTCCAATTCATCAAAGAATCATTCTTTTTACAAAATTTCT
>JASDQU010681841.1:0-21530 GCA_032191745.1 Picea mariana | reverse complement strand
ATTGTCAAAGGGTAAAACAATTTGAGATCTGTGCCAGCTTGGTCTACAAATTTTCAAGGTTTGTCTCCAGTTTGTTTCTATGTAGACATCTATGCAAAGTCAACTGCCAACAACAACTTATGAATTTGTTTTGCTATGCATCTTGTTTACTTCAGTTATCAATAATATGTTCTAGTTGCACTAATAAAAGTTTGTTTTGGTTTGGTTAGAGGCATTTCTACCACTTGTAATAAGTTGCTGTTTTTTCATAAGAACAATGTTTTTGAGGTTGAATTTATGGGGAGTTATGAAATGACACTTCAACTCAACTCCACTCATTTTAAATATATGTTTAGAGATTGTAATTAGGAAGTAACAATGAATTTGAACCTACAGGATCTGATTGTGATGTAAAGTTGAACTTTAGAGTTTAGATCCTAGATAGGTAATCGAACCCTCTCTAGATAGAGATAAATAATGGATTTTTTAATGTAAAAGGGTTCAATTTTTAGAGGGATCAAACATCAAGATTTTGGCTAGACTTTAAAGAATAAAACTGTTAAGTTTCCCACTTGGTGAATATAACTTTTTGGTGATAGACTATGTTTTCTTCTCAAATATTGTGTGTCTTGTTATCTTATTTAGATGCAAATTGAAATGTATGCAAAGTATTATTTTTTTTCCTTTCATCTGTTGTCTCAATGAATTGTTTATTTCCATGCAACTTGATTTCATCTATTGTTTTAGTGAATAGTTATTGTAATACAACCTGTTTGAATGATTTGTGTCCAGGTACGTGTTTTGGATCTGAAATATCATTTCAAGTCTGAAATTGCATACAACAAGTAACAAAGTATATGCTTGTTTGTATTTCATTTGGTTTATTCTTCTTATCTTTATCTGCTCACCAAAAATGCACGCCATCAACTAACGCAAATGTTATAGTGATATTGGTGAATACTCCAACTAGACCCTTGTCCTTGGAAGCCAATCTACCAGCCGACCAACACACTTAATTCATAAAAATCAATCATTCCAACACTTGAGGTGGCCTAGCTCTGCCCTCTAGAAATCATGTGAAGACCTTAGAACCAACAGTGGGGGTGAATTTTTTAGCTCTTTTTTTATTGGTCTTAAATGCATTTTTTTAATAATTGATTTAAAAGACATGTTTTTCCCCTTTATGTTTTAGTTATTTCCCCAATTTTCTCCTATTTTTTTCATTTTTAATTATTTTGTTTGCAACAAAGTTAATTTTTTAGGCCTTGGTTTCAAAATTGTTGCAATTTTAATCCCAAGAAAAAAAAAGGTGCTACTGGTAGCACTTATTTTCAATTTGAAGGTTGATTTTAATATTTTGGTTGCGATGGTACTAGTTGTCAAGGCTATGATTTCAAATAATTGTTATAATTTTAACCCAAAAAAATTAAGTTGGGTGGCACTAGTAGCACCACTTTATGATTGGGGGGTTGATTTTGAGATTTTGTTGCAATGGTACTAGTTACTAAGGTTGTGCTTTCAAACAAGTTGTAATTTTAACATTGAAAAAAAAAGTTGATGCTGGTAGCACCATGTTTTGATTAAGGGATTGATTTGAATATTTTGGTTGCAATGGCCATCATTTCAATCAAGTTGTAATTCTAATATTGAAAAAACGGGTTGCTACTAGTAACACACTTTTCAATTTGGGGGTTGATTTTAAGGGTTTTTATGAGTTTTTAAGGCCATGGTTGGAAAAGGTGATAATTTCAACCCCGAAAAGAAATGTGATTATGGGAGGGCCACTTTTCAATTAGGGGGTTGGTTTTAGTGTTTTTGACCTAAAAGTATCGATTCTTAGGGCTAGAGCCCTTGTTTTGAGGTCACAACTCTCTTCAAGTTGGTAACTACATTGAAGCAGAAAGATCATGCACTTTTGAGAAAGGGTGAAGAATATTTATCCAAATAAAGGTTTTTATACTTCATGGCTACTTTGAGGGTTTCCATCTTCTTGAAGGGACATGATTCTTGTTGACCTTTTCACCAACAAAAAGAACAATGCTTGTCAAATTTATTTCCTTTTGGATTAGGCTACTCCTTTATTAATGTTGGGAGCAGGAGAAGATATAGAGGTTTTGGGACCCTTGTTCTATTTGTTGTTGCAAGTATGTTACTTCTTGGGATGCTTGGGGCCTTGTTGTTGTTGTGCTAAGGATTTGTTAGAGGTACCTATAGAACTAATAACTCCAAGCTATAAGAGTTTATCTTTATCTCAAATTAGAGAATCACATAATGTGTGCAAAGATGGAATTCTATAAGTAGTTCCTTGACTAAGAAAATAATATCTAATAGAGTGAAAGGTGGATACAAAAATAGAATAGATGTTTCCAAGGTAAGAAAGAATAGTAAAAATTAGTTGATCGTCATCTTTGTTAACTCCATATTGTAGAAGGTGTCTTGAACTTTGAAAGAAAATCTTCATTCCAACTAAAATTATTAGGATTTAAAGCTATGAGATGTACCTATAGAACTAATAACTCCAAGATATAAGAGTTTATCTTTATCTCAAATTAGAGAATCACATAATGTGTGAACGCTGGAATTCTATAAGTAGTTTCTTGACTAAGAAAATACTCTCTAATAGAGTGAAAGGTGGATACAAAAATAGAATAGACGTTTCCAAGGTAAGAAAGAATAGTAAAATTTAGTTGATCGTCATCTTTCTTAACTCCATATTATAGAAGGTGTCTTGAACTTTGAAATAAAATCTTCATTCCAACTAAAATTATTAGGATTAAAGCTATGAGCTAATTTTCAATCTGGTGGGATTAAATATGGTTATGTTTACCAAGCATAGTTTCCAACTTTGTCCAAGATACATGAGGAGTATCAATCCATTGAATATGAATTTGCAAGTCATTAGAAATGGAAATTCCTATGAGTGTATGTGCTAAGTTGTTTCTATTGTCTCATTCATCTTTTTTTAATCTATCCAGGGGTGTAACTTATGTTCCTAAGATGACGTAGTAAAGTCCCTTACTTTTCAATAAAACCACCATACAAGATTTCTAAGAGAAACAATTGATACTTTAAGTAGGATCTCACTTGAAACAGTCATATTATGATTTGGAAGTAAAATGGTCCTAAAAATATAAATTGACTACTTATATGGAAAGTGCTTGAAAAACATGCACTTTAAAAAATAATAAAACCTAAAATGGTGCCCAGATGTAGAGGTTACATCTCTTAGAAGTTTGAGAAATGAGGATTAGAGGATAGTGTTGAGGAAAAGATATGAAATGATATTACTCAAACATTTTCAGATCCTGCTTGGCTAAAGCAACGTAGATGGGAATATCACCCTATGTTTATAGCCATCAAAATTGATATCCTAATTCACGAGTATTGTTTACAAGTGCTTAGGTTGTTTTTTTATAAATAAAAGATTGCTGAAAAAATCATTATTTATGTTATTTTCTAAATATATCAGATGTTGAAATATAGATAGAGACATAAGTAAACACACCAAGTCAATAATCAAAATAGATGAGACATAAAGCAATCCTTTATTTCATTCCAATTCATCAAAGAATCGTTCTTTTTACAAAATTTCTTGAGGAAGTTTTGGACCAAAGTCAAACTTAGACGTCCCCGATGAAACATACAAAAGGACTTCTGACAGAAAATAAAAAAAATTGAACTTGAAAAGATGGATCATCTTGCCACAGATTGTTTCCCACTAGACTATGCACAATAGCCTTTGTCAGTCATGAAAACTAATTCAGAAACAAACAAGTCTACACAGACTATCAAAGATAGATCAACACCTCTGAAAACAAGTGTCTGAATGATGTAATCCAACCCTGAATCTTGCTGTCTACAATAAAACCCTGCTATCATAAAAAAGAATTAGGCTTCTAATTAATTAAGGAATGAATGAAAACTGAATTATCCCAACAAAAACTCAAAGAGAAAACCTTAGTATGCTTCTCCTTCTATTCTCCTCTTGTTCCTCCCTTTCCTTTTTCCTTTAAGAAAATTGGAATTGGTTGAAGTAGTTGAACTATTTCATTAGTTAAGTTAACTAAAACTCAACCAACTTTAGTGAGGGGGAAAAGTAATAAATCATAATAAGGGGTTTTAAATAAATAATAACTAGTAGGTGGGACCCCTTGTGACTCCCTTTATCTTTTAACAATCACAACACAACTAGTTAATTAAACAAAACATCCCTCCTTGTGACTCCCATCATCACATTCATATTTGACAATTTATCTCAATGATATTTGAAATTATTTCCAAAATATATTACCCATATATCCAAAAAGTATCATGTTGTCCCAAAATTTCAGAAGTCAATTGTTCTCAACAATTAATAAATAAAAAAATTAAAATCCATATTTTCCACTCTGAGATGCAATTTTTCCCTTGTTGTTGATGTCACATTTTGATCTCTCTGAATTTGCCTTAGGTTGTGCTGAGACTTTAGGCCTAATTTCACTAATCACATGAGAGCATCATCCCTCAAATGGATGCGGGAGGACACAGATTTATCAGAGCCATTGGAGGGTGAGGAAGGGGAAGCGATGGATTTTCCTTTGTCAGGGGCATGGTGGGACTCGGTTTTCAACCTTTTACTCGCATGGGAAGAGTGAACTGGTGAGTGGACAGGGGCAACTTTGACAATTTGATTGATAGGCGAGGGAGCAGGTAAAGACAAATTGGGCCAGCCACAATGTTGGGAAACTGCCAGGTGGACAATCTCTTGCCATCTGTCATTTTCGGGAACTTCAGGTTTCAATGAGACATGAGTGGGCACGGGGATACCAAGGACCTATGGGGCTTGAAAGGGAAGCCTATCAGGCCTAGGTTGGGCCACTCCTTGCCCAATCCAATTAAAAAACCTAGCTTGAAATAACTGGCCTAACTCTTGCGAGTCAACATCAAAGTGTATGGAGAATCTTGGCCTTCAAGGGCCCCTGTTCCAATTACATCTTCCTCAGTTACCTCTGTCATGGCTACCTCAGCTGAAAAATCTCATTCATGTAACCAAAAATCCTTAAAAATGTGAGCTTGGTCGAGTAGTTCCTTCCTCGCCTGAATATAGGAGCTTAACCACAACGAAACAATTGAACAATAGCCAAGATAGGGTGACGATCAGTGGGAGAGGTATGGAGTGACGTGCAGTAAATGCATGTCGCTTCCATCCTCTACTCATTCAATTACTTAGTACACACCAACCAACCATAAATTAATCCATTCAATTAATCCATGCATCGAAACTAACATCCATTACTTGCCAAGTGCGCCACCTGATCCATACTAGCCATTAATCCAAAACCATACTATAATGTATATTAAATGTGCCTTCATATAACTCAATACCATCGTATAACCACTAACATCCACTAGCATTGCTAGTTAGGACTAACATCAACCCTTTTAAATTTCAAATGCATATAGTGTAGCATATTATAGCATAGTTTAGTTTCTTCTCCTTAGATTTTTTCATAGGTCTCTTTTCTATTGCTCTTATTTCTTGTTATAACTAACATGTGTCTTGTGTAGGTACAACATGTGACGATTCATGGATTAAATAACAATTCCATAATCATGACTATAAGCCATTCATTCATAAAATTTAGAGCTTAGAGTAACGAAACCCACACATAGCATGCATTATCCATCTGCCATTATGTCGCAAATAAAACCAAGATTTCATCATCAATCATGTAGAACCCTGTAAGCAGTGTCGAACAACAGCATAAATATCAAACAAGAACCAGATCCGATCCTCCAATGTATAAGGGGGTCCCATCTACTAGTATTATATATATCATTAGCTTATAAATAATAGGTTTTAGCAATACTTTGCGGGTGAAATCCTTGTTGCGTTTTTTATCGTCAACATATAGTTTTTGTAAAAACTACAAGAAAACAAACTTAATTTAATGAAATTTGTAGACATGGACCACACCAGTGTGTAGAGCATGACAACTTAGCTATTTAAACTAAAAAAATTGCACTCCAAATGGACTCAATATGATAGAGTTATGCTTGATTCAAAATCATATTTAAATTCCAAATTTCCAGTGGAGGGGTCCTCCACTAGTGACACATGGAAGGTCATGTGAGTATCACATGGAAGCACACTTGATTGTTGATGTGGCAGTGGCCCAAGAAAGTGATGATGTGGCATTGGTGATTGGTAACACATGACATTATAGGTTGTGGTAGGCTTATGTGTAACTATGTTGATGTGGCATGAGGCCATGTGGCATCAATGATGGTTGGTTGTCCTTTGGTCTTGATCTACACACATATTATGTGGCACTTTATGGTTCATGTAAAGTTTTCTTCACATTTGTTTAAACATAAGTTATACCAAAAGTAAAAGTAAGTAGAGGTACGTTAAGAGAACCAACTAAAAAGAGGCCCAAGTGGGAAAATGGTTTATAGGGTGTAGATGGCTCTTTATAAATGACATGTATGATTCAAATTTACATTGTGATTTATGAAGACATTGGAAAGAGGTAAAGTCTTTCATGTAGTAACAAGATCTCACAGGGCACGTCCAAACTCCTACATGAATAATGCATGAGGAGACTTGTCTAAAAAAATCTCTAGCCCCCACAAGAATGAATCCGCAACCACAAAAGATTCCAATCCTGATACAATATCAAAGACCCAAGATGCAATCTTGCACACAACACTGGAAAATGACCTAAAAAAACACCAAGAACTACATTAAAACTTAATTAAAGCCATTTTTTTCATGAGCAAAGAAAAGGTAGTGAGACATATGAAAACCACTATATCTGTTTCTCATTCCCTATGTTTTCTCAAATATCAAAGAGCAAAGAAAAGAGCATATGCAAACCATCAATGAAGAAAATCTAAAAGTGCTAATAAAAATAAATAAGCTTAAAATAGAAGTGAGAGAAATATTAAGATTTTACTTTATAAATCGATTTTTGTCCTTTGTTAAATCATTAGTGAGAAATGACCATATCTTTGGAAAACAAAATCCTTTTTACATATAATGTTGAGTTGTTCCTAGTTGGAAATGATGCTCCAGACACAATGAAGTGATTCAATAAACCTATAAAGGCTCATTAAAAACTACAAAAAACAAAAGGCCTTTATTACATGCAATGGCACAATATAGGATTTTGATCAACAATGGGAGTGATTCTTCACACAAATAAAAAATCAATACACTAATTTACGTGTCTAAAACACCAAAAGAGAGAAACAATCCATGACACTTAGGTAATTGATTAATGCATAAAATAATTTATAAGAACATCTCTCATTTCAATCATCAACAAGTAGCACTCCATACTTTTTAAATAGAGATCATGGACTAATTAGGTGTTAAGCGAGAAATCAAGTGTCATTAGTATCGAGGAGATGTTTGAATCATTAGGTCACACATGTATAGGACATGATTGTAATTGTCGAATTAGTAAAGTACACTAAATAAGGACATTAAAAGAACACTTAAACCTACGATACATCAAACCAAGTTAAACTTAACTAACTCCTGGTGTCGAAATATCCTAACAACTTTCCTAACGCTCTTGGTTTTCATGAGTTAACAAGTTATGAATATCATTAATATTACAAATATTTTAAAATTGAACCCTAATATGCACACAAGAAGGACATTTTAAGATAAAATGCTTTTCATCCTTTACTTTATTAATATCACAAAATTTACAAATTCTTTCTTCTAAAATGTATTTTAAATATTATAAGTATTTAACATTTAAAAAAATTAAATTACCGAAGGCAATGTTATGTTAGAAAAGGTAAAACAGATCTTGTGAAACACCAAAGTATAATAGAAAAAAATTAGGTGGAGAGTTAATGGAAAATAATCTCCTCTAAAATTAACCATCATCAAAAAAATTATAGCAATGTAACTTACAGTCGGGAGTTCTATAAAAATTTAACATCATAACTTTATAAGGTACAATATAGATCTTAATTTTATTATGTAATAAGTCATTTCCCTCCTCTATATCATATGTTTGATGGTGATAGCTAAATTGTTGATCATTATCTTCTAGATATGTTAAACAACCATGAATGTAACCTTCATTCAAATCATAAGTGGCAATTACCTTCCCTAATTCCTATGGCTTGTTGATATTGATCTGGTTGAAGAATTGAAGTAGACATATATGCATTGCATGGAAGACAAAATTATGAGCATTATTGTCAATCCCAAAAATTCTGGTAACATTGTAGTAGACATTAAAGCTCCCATGCTTGCATTCCTACCTCTCCTTGCATTTGAAGACACAATGAGGAAGAACAGGTCCAAGTTTGATACTGTTGCACCCATCTATGAAGTAGTAGTTAAAGCACATTATGACATGAACCTTGAACTTTCATGCAATGATGACAATGATACAACTTCAGAGTTTGGCTATTTTAAGGGTGGGTATATGTTTGAATGTTCATCTATGTTGGTGCGAGAATTGTTGAGAAATCGTACTTGTTTGGTTCTTGAAGAACTTGGGAAGGGTTTAATGTTTGAAATAGTTGTAGGGTTAAATGGTCAAATTTGGGTGAATGGTCCATCTTTTGGGGCAATTATAATACTCTCAAATTCCATTATGAATGTAGAAAACTTAAGTGGGGCACAAAAAAAGAGATGGTTCAAAGCCCTATTGTAAAGAGTTCTATTAGTTTTTAATGGGTAGGTCGATAATGTTCAGAAAATATGATGATTAAGTTATATCTCTAAGATGGAATTCCTTTTTCCATCCTTGAATGTTAAACTTTAAGGCATTTATAATTAGTCTGACTTGTTGTTGCTCATGAAATCTACTACAGGTTTAAGGTTAGTTTAATGTTTGTAATAGCATAAATCCTAAATGGTGTTTTGTGAACACATCATAATATTTCATCATATCATATATCAACTTTTTGAAATATATCTATATATGTATGTAAAACATAGGGAATAAAGTAAAAGGCCACTCTATGCTTCTGATGTGATCTCGATGGAGTGGGAAGATGAGGAATGAACTAACTATTCACCAGATCCATTAGAAGGGTATCAGATCTAGGTCACACCTAGAAAAACCATGGAGGGAACAGATTTAGTCTTCAACATCAGACCAGGCTTGTGGAGCTAGATGGTTTTAGCAGGTGAAACCTTTTCGTTTGATGGTATGGACATAAGTTTTTCCATGCATCTGATGGAGTTGGTTTCAAGAAGTGGCTCGGTGCCATGGAATGAACCACTGGATGGGGTTTCAGTTGGTCCAAGATGGAATCAATCTAGGGATCCCCTCCCAGTTGTATCCCTCATGGTGCAACATGAAGGGTTTTTACCCCATTTGTTTCAGCAGTCAAAGGTTCATCTTATGAGATTCCTGCGGTTTTTTATTCCTTTCAAGAGATTGGGGTTTTCAATTTTTCTCTAGAAAACAAGAGTTTCTTTGATTTATATTGGTCATTACTATGAATTCACCACAATCCAGGGAAATAATAGGCTCTTTTCTCTCCTATCGACGGTGACTCCCAAGGGTTGAGTGGTTCCATAGCCTCGTTGATAGGGTTGTTAAACCATAGTGGAGATACGACCGAGAAAATTGGAGGAGGAAAGGGTCATGAAGCTAAGGTAGCAAAGAGTTGGAAAAAGGAGGAAGCACTAGTACAGAATCTCGCAGAAGCCCAAGTGGGCTTAAAAGGACGAACAAGTGTGTAAAACATAAATACAATGTGATCAAATTGGTGTTGAGGGTAGATATCAAATTCCCTCAAGCAACATAAATGGTCGATATGGTTTTAGTTGGAAGAGTGTGTGACTATAGGTTTGGTTACAATCCCTTGAAGGAGTGGGAAACTAAGGCATGGAAATTCTTTCTCACTTACTCCCCCAATATTCGGATGTTGTCTCGAGGATGGTTTGCATTTACCCTTAGGTCAGTTGAGGATGCCAACAAGGTGATGCAAAATACTTGGATCATAGACTCCACCCCTGTTCTGCTAAAAAAATAGACCCCTATGTTTGATGCCAGTAGGGAAAGTTTTGATGAAGCACCAATTTGGGTTCATCTACCTGGAGTTTCGATGGAGTTATGGACATAACCAATTTTCAAGGACATAGGGGATCACATAGGAGTTTTTTTGTATGTTGATATGTCTTATTTGACGATGAGAATTGTGATGGTGGCCTGCATCTTGGTCTCATTGGATCTAAGGGAAAGGTTGGTAGAAAATATGAAGATAAAATGGGAGAAGGGGACCTACGTCCAAAAACTGGACCATGAAGGGGTATCATTTAGGTGTCAGAGATGTCAGCAATATGGCCACATTGCCAGAAATTTCCAGCTATCCATTTGAACACTCTCCGGAAACAAGAAAAACTCTCCAACAAAGAAAAAGATGCCTCACAAGGAAGTGGTTGAAGACCCCCCCACTGCAAATCAAGGTTGAATGAATTAAGAGGGAGATAAGGCAAAGAACCAAATGAAAACTTGCAATGAAATGGACCTTCATCCTCCATAGCACTGGGACCATGAAGCTCCAACCATTATGTCAGAGGACGCACCACTACAAAGGATGTCAAAAATCTCACTAGTTGGAAAATCATCCTTGCCTCGAATAATGTGTCTATTCTAATAATGGGTCAGACCTCTCCAACTCCCCTATATTTAAATATTTTGATAAATTCATAGGCATTATTGGGAAAATAATAGGCGAATCCCATTCAAGAACACTCTTCTCCCTATAGGGGGTTCTATGCTCCCAAATCCATCAACCCTAGGTCATTCTAGTGCTCTACACTTTCTCTCAAGCTTATCCTAGCATGCCCCCGATCAAAATCACTTTGAACTCAAAATCATCGGTGGATTCAGAGGAAGAAAAAATTTGATACCAACTTAGGTCTAGATCATTCCTAAAATTGGTTGAATCCTACAAAGGTGTAGGGTGATTGGGCTTAAACCTTGGGGGACCGTCAGAGGGGAAATATCGGGGTCAAAAATCTCTCTTTCCAAAATCTCAAATTAGAGCTCAATTGGATATTGCAACTGAAAAACAACTCTCCATTGATAGGGTGCTTAGAGTAGCACAAATCTTGGGTGGGGTTCTAAAATGAAGAATATCTTCTTTAATTTTCAGGGTCTGATGAGCCTTTCCAAAAAATCGGCCATGCGGAGGCTGGTAGACACAAGCCGGCTTGATGTTATCCTTCTTCAAGAAACACTGGGGGGGGGTGAATTGATCATTGATTTGTTGAAATCTCTTTTCAAGGGCTGGTGTTTTGTAGGTTTAGATGTTAGGGGGTGCTCTAGTGGACTGGCGATGGGATGGAAATCCTACTCAATAAAAGTCTTCAACTATTGGGGTTTTGATTCAGGTAGGGGACTAGAGCTCTTTTCAGAGGATTTGGGGATGAATCTCACAATTATATATGTTTATGGATCGTATTTGGATTGGGTTCCTTTCTAGGACTCTCTATTTGGGAAATCTTTTATGAAAGTTGAAGATATTATCTTAGGAGGGGATATGAGCTTCTTAATGGGTGCAGTAGAAGTTTTTGGTCCTAAGGTAAGGTTGGACCCCCTGTTTGATTACTTTTCTCACAATTTTGGAGAGATTCGTCTGGTGTATGAAGAGTCGATTAAATTAAAGCCTAGATGGAGGAATAAGAGGGAAGGGGAGGAAAAAACAGCCAAAAGGATTGATTGATTCATTATCTCCGAAAATATTCTAGAACAACCCTTACATTTGAGGCAATGAGTAGGAAGTGGAGGCGAATCAAACCACTTCCCAATCTTCCTAGAGATTGCAGGAGGCCTTGAAAAACCTGCAAGCCCCTTCAAGTTCAATTTGAACTAGCTCAAAGAAGAAATCTTTATTTCCTTGGTTAAATATCATTAGGATCCCTTTGATCAACAATCACCTCTATTGGCTACCGCCGAGTCTACTGCAAACCTAAAGAAATTAAAGAAGGATGCATTAGAATGGGCCCACAAAAAGAGAGTTAGGGATGGGAAGGATCTCAAATCCATGGAATATTCTCTTCAAGACATTTATCATTCAAAGTGGGGTGGATATGCCACTCAAGATAAAAAGGATGCCTTGACTCTTCTGGAGAATAAGAATAAAAAATTGTTGGATGAAAAAGAAGTAGCCTGACATCTCAAAAGTCAGGCTATATGGCTAGAGTGTGGGGATGAGAACACACAAGTTTTCCAGGATTAAAGGAAGGAATCTCTCCAATACCATTTGGAGCTTGAATGACCAAGAAGGTATATATTTTTTCATCTTTTGTAAGGTTTGGCTCGCCTAGGTACAAACCATTTCAAATCATTATTCAGGGCAAATGAGAGGGTTTCCATCACTGACATTGTTCATATGGCTCAATCTTTTCCAAGTTTTGTGAATGAAGAGGACAATAGATATCTAATGGAATAAGTCACAGAGGAGGAGCTAAAAGAGGTTCTTCACATTTTTGAAAAGGACAAGATCCCGAGACCAGACGACTGGTCAGTAGAATTCTTCCTAGGCCTCTGTGAAACCATAGGTCTGGACATTCTGCGGGTAGTGGAGGAATATCAAACTGAAGGCCACATGCATGCACCATTAAACTCTATTTCTATTGCCCTCATTCCCAAATCGGACAATCCTCACTCCTTTTATGACTTTCGACCAATATCCTTATGGAATTGCATTTATAAGGTGGTGGCCAAAGTGATTGCCAAAAGAATCAAGAAAATCCTCTCCATATCAGTGTCAAGGGAACAATTTGGCTTCTTGGAAGGCGCTCAAATTCACAAGGCCATCGGAGTGGAATAAGAGGGTCTTCACAGTATCAAAACCAGGAACCTAAAAGGATCTGTAATATCTATAACAGATCTAAGAATGGATATTATGAATTTCTATGCAATTACGTTATTTTCCCACAAGTACTTAGCATTCATTCCACTAGATACATTTCGTCAAACATATTATCGAAAAAACTAGATACACATGGAATAGAAGATAATCATGGATTATTTTATTATGATTGAATATCTGAATACAATAATCCAATGATTTCTATGGAAGCTACACTACACCAATGAAAAACACACAATAACAAGTCAAAACCTGGATGATGTCATGGTCACCACCAAAAAAACCCCACAAATATGCACCTCCAAATCGATATCAAGCCATAAAATTAATATCAATGGAAAACCTAGATAGATTCCCCTCTCATTTAGCTAGGGTGGATATTGCACTACTGAAACCAAAACAATAGTGGAAGGGTTTTTCCAAACCCTAACGAAAACTTTGCTCCAAAGCACTCCAAAGAGATCAATCCAAAGACATAATCCAAAGTGAAGTTCTACCCCTCCTTTTATCCTTCTTCCATGCCTTCTAGAACTTTCCCCTTTTTGACTAAATCAAATATGACCCTTATTCCCCTTTTACTTTCACTTTAAGATTAAAAATCACTTTAATAATTTTTAAGTAACTTATTAATCTAAAGTTATTTTATTTCCTTAATGTTACTTTAAAAACATAACATCTCCTAACTAAGTGACATTGATAACCCCTTTTGACTCCCTTTTTCCTCACTGACAAGCCACAAAAGTCATTTCCACTACAGTACAGAGGAACCCAAATATGGGGACATGACAAGATCAGTATTGAAAATTGACCTGTCAAAATCCTACGATAGAGTAAGCTAGCTCTACATCATACTTTTTCTAACTCATTTGGGATTCGAAGTTCCCTTCATAAATTAGATCATGGTATGCATCACAATGGTCTCATTTTTTGTCCTTATAAATGGATCGACCTCCTATTTTCTTCATGCAGAACAATGACTTCGACAAGGTTTCCCTCTGTCCCCTCTCCTCTTCATATTAGTTGTGGAAGGCTTAATTCGAGCAGTGGGAGGAGCCAAAATACTGGCTGACTTTTAGGGAATCTCATTTTATTCTACTCTTAGAATAACTTACCTTCCTTTTGTTGATGAGGTTCTAATCATCCGCAATGGCTCTCGAAGAGATGTCGACAAATTATAAGACATTTTGGACATTTTTAGTAGGGCCACTGGTATGTTAATAAATGAAAAAAAATTCTCTCTCTCATTCCTAAATCTGGTTGAGGATGAAATTCATCATTATTGTGTTTTGTTTCTATTTGAACTAAAAGAATTTGATGGAGGACTGAAATACTTAGGGTTTATCTTAAAACCAAACTACTACAAAAATGATGGTTGGTTGTGGCTCATAGACAAGCTTGAAAAGATCTTGAAAGTGTTGAGTTTCAAATGACTCTCTAGAGCAGGAAGATCGGTGTTGATCAAATCAGTGTTGGAGGCTATTCCGGTCTATTGGATTTCACTTGCGTGGATTCCAAAAGGTATCCTTCAAAAATCTAGGAAATTATGCTTCAGATTCCTATGGGAAGGAACATAGGACAAATTTGTTCTTCCATGGGTCTAGTGGGAAATGTTAGCCTCCCCAAAGATGCTAGGGGGGTGGGAAATATTCTCCACCACCCTGTTGGAAAAATTTGTATGGAGGTTGTTGACATTAGAGAGTCTATGGACTAGAGTGGTCTCCCAAAAGTACATCCACCTAGAATCCATAGAGGAATGGATCCAAAATCCACTGAAAATGAGACCAATTTCTTTTGTGATATGGAAGGCAATTGTATGCTCCTTTTATGTAGTTGGAGATGGCCTAGCATGACACATAGGAAATGGAGAAAAAGGTTACATTGACATTTTTCCATGGTCGAGTAGTGTGAAAGATCATCTACTTCCTCAAGACATGATTCAAAAGTTTCACCAAAGAGGAATTTTCTTTCTAAATCAGGTTGCCAAACCAGTCTCAACAATGGTCTGGAGTCAAGGATGGAAGGAAACAAATCAGTTGGGCTTGGCGGAAGAACATGAAAAACACTGGAACTCTTTCACTTGAGCACTTAGGGTCTCTCATGTTTTCTTAACATAAAGAGATGATGAATTAATCTAGAAGCATACTCCTCATAGAATCTATACCCCCAAATTGGGTTACATTTAGCTAAACATTGACATACACCTCATGGAACCAAAATTGTCGTGGAAAGGCTTATGGAAATCCATATGTCCCCTAAAAGAATGCATATTCATGTGGTGTATGCTAGAAAATAAAGTGCCTACCTGGGATTCTATGAAGCACAGGAAGAAAGAGGGACTTGGGTGGTGTATACTATGCAAAGTGGATGAGGAATCAATGTCTCACCTTTTCATTTCTTGTCCTTTCATTAAATGTGTGTGGAGTGTATTCTCATGGAAGTTCGGTATAGTATGCAAATCGCAAGAATCCTTAGTGGAAGACTCTTGGAAGGAATTGAGTGCAACCGCTTCCTTTCGAAAGATTAAGGCTTTCCCTTTGGTGGTTAGCTGGGGTTTTTGGCTTGCTAGAAGCAACTTAACCATCCAGGACATGCCCACGACCCCATAAATAATATCTTCCGAAGGCCTCAATATTCTTTCCCACTTTCCCCAGAAAAAGGGGGTGGCTCCAATTCGAGTCATCCAGGAGGAACAATTCGACGAGGCATCACAAAATGAAAACCAGGAATGTGGGGGTGAAGTGGTCTTATATCTAAATGAAAATCATTATTTAAAGATCAAAATGAGCTTGGGCTCGAGAACACACAACTATGCAGAACTTATGTCCCTAAAATTTCTACTTCCCTTTGCAAAGGAAAAAGATTGCACTTCCATTCAGGTGTTTGGTGACTCAATGAATATAGTAAATTGGGTGATGGGAGTACAACAATGCCACAATTTGATATTATTTTCCTTACTTGAAGAAGTGTTGAGAATTAAGGATTATTTTTATCTTTTCACCTGTAAGCATGTTTACAAGGAGCATAATGCAGGGGCTAACAACCTTTCTAAAGAAGTCATTCAGATGGGCTTTGGGCAATGGACTTTCTACAAGCACAACAAAGGAGAAGCATATGAATATTATCACAGGTCATTCATAGAGGCGTTGGGACACCCAGTTGTATTGCACTAAAATTCAACAAAGACCATTCAAAGGCATCTTTAGTTATTACTCTTTATGTATCTTTACTTTTTTGGATATTCATAGACACAGGTTCCATGACAGACATGAGAAATTACTATGTTGATAATGTATAACTGAAATTTAAATTTTTGAAACATTTTTTTGGCTTTTTATACATAGATGAGTCATCGGACTAATAGACAGTCCCAAAATACATGTGAATCATGTATCTAAATAATGTAATTTTGTTCTCTCCGAATGAAATAAAATAATGCTTTTTTCTTTGGAAAAATATTTGTCCATGTAAATATAACATTAATTAGAGAGGCTACAAGTGCCTTCCTTGAAATCCTAGAATATTATCCTTATTAATTTCTCTCATTTGTTTTCCCTTCATTTCTCTTATTTTTTATCTTCTCCTCTATCATCTTTGTCCATTCCACTCATTCCACTCTCATTATATTTCACTTTTTAAATGGAACTTGGGTGCCTAATGGAGTTATGTTTGATCCCAAAGATTTCCAATGGGGTTTACATATCAATAATTATGAGGTCTTCCAAGTGAGTGGTTTGATGGACCAGAACTCTCCCTCTAAGTGATTGAATTAGGCATCCTTGATTGTTGCTCATTATTGGTGGCACAAGTAGGTATTGTTGGTTATTGCTAGCAATGAGTGATTGATGTAGCCAAGAATAATGGCTTGGCTAGTTTGATTCCTCACAGGCCATGACAAAAAAGGATGCAAGATGCTTCCACAAAGTCTTTAGAATTATCAATCAACCTTATGTTGCTTTAGTGGCATATGAGGCATTTGGTTGTGGAAATCTTGAAATTTGTGTTTTTTGGATTTTGAATGGATGCTTTCTAGGATAATTGATAATAGATATTTTTGAGTTTTCTTATGAAGGAGCATAGCTTGATCCATGCAATTAGAAAATTATTTTGGTTATTTGTATTTTTCAAGGTAGTCCATAAATGTTTAACTCAATATTAATGAGATGGACTCTAGAACTAATTTTTTTTTTTTTTATAATTGTATCATTAAGCGCCACTTTTTTAAGGTGATAATAAAAGAGTGTTTTTTTTTTGTCATGGAGAGCTTCTGACGATGATGTTTCATCAATATTGTAGTACTTATTAAATTTGTTGATAAGTGTTTAATTCTAAACTTTCATCTTATTTGGGAGTGCTTAGAATTTATATTCAATGTGATATGTAAGTTTTCCTTGCCTTACATATTGTCCTTCTCTTAACCATGCTTCATTCAATGTTTATTCAAATGTGAATTCTTGAATTCTTCATTGTGATGATTGAAAAAGATAAACAATAAGGTTATGGCAATGTCATTAGAACTTGAATGTAAATATATTCAATTATGGTGATGTCATTAGAACTTGAATGTAAATATATTGGATTATGATGATGTCATTAAAACTTGAATGTAAATATATTGATGTCACATCTAGAATAATAATGCGGCGATAGAATTAAAACTTGGATGTAAAAATGTTCGTGTCACATTCAGAGGAAGATTATGAGATAACATTGGAAATTGAATGTAAATATCTTAATGCCACATCCAAAAATAAGCTTGTTATTAAAACTTTGATGTAGATATATTAATGTAACATTAAAAATAAAAAATACAACTGAACAATACAACACACTAAAAAAAAAAAATGTAAAAAATACAATTGAACAATACAACACACTAAAGAAAAAAAAATGTAAAAAATACAACTGAACAATACAACACACTAAAGAAAAAAAAATGAAAACCACTTAGTAGAAGAAAAAAACTGTATTAGAAAACAAACATTTAAATTACTAATACCATCCCTTAAATACACATTTCATGCATTATGATTCCATCCAGAATACCATATTTACCCCCTAAATTAGGGATACCATATATGCTCTTGAATTAGGGAAAGGAAGGGAACGGTGAATTCCACTATATTTATGATCTTGGCTTCACGACCCAGGTAGAAGAGAAATAGAGATTCTCATACTCAACACATACCATGCAGTGGTTTACTAGCATATTGTATGTTCCCAATTATTTTGGGGATAATATTGGTTTGTCCAGTACATTATGATGTTTCTTTAATGATCAAGTATCCAAATATTATCCTAGCATCAATTCTTATTTGAGTTGGTCATTTAGTATTCAAAAACTATGATCATTTTTTTTTCAATGGATCAACAGAGTCATGTACCCTTCTTCCTAAGTCTTATTTTTTTAATCAAATAAATATTATTTATTTCAAGATCAATGACCATGTATCTATGTGTTTTTTACTTATTATTGGATAACTTGTCCTTTTTATGAATCTATATTTTAATCATTGACTACCTACTATTTTTTTTTATGATTGGATCTCTTGCCCTTTTTATGAATCTATATTTTAATCATTGACTACCTACTATTTCTTTTATTATTAGAACTCTTGTCCTTTTTATGAATCTATATTTTAATCATTGACTACCTACTATTTCTTTTATTATTGGATCTCTTGTCCTTTTTATGAAACTATATTTTAATCACTGACTACCTACTATTTCTTTATCTCTCTAGTTAACTAATGAAAAATTATAGTGGCCAATTAGTTGTTAGTGTTTTATATTGGTGAAATGAATTAGTTTATAAGTGTTTCTCGTATTTTTATTTCTAGATATAAGTTTGAATACTACCCCATAAAAAAACATATATTTGTTGTTTTTTTAACTTGTTTATTGATAGCACCAATAAGGAATACACTTAGTTGGCAGCTTTCGAAGGCTAGCTTCTCATAAAACCCACAAAGAGGTGTCCAGGACCTTTATAAACACTATTAACAGAGTTAAGTGCTTAGCTTTTCCCTCAGATGACTTTGGTTGCAACCTCAGGCTAGGATTTGCAACAATGATCATGGAAAGATTTCTCCACCATAGATCTTTTCCCTTAGCCACGATTTGACGACGAAAGCTTGATTGGAGATGAGTATAGATCAATGGACATGTTTTAATCAAACATCAAGATGGATGGTCCATGCTCCTCAACATGGTGTCTCGTTATCTCCTTCTCCATTGAGCACGTAAATCTTGTGTTGACACATCACCAATTAAACGAACGATCAAGATCAAAAGCGCATTGCATCCAAATTTCAAAGTCCCTGTGACTTCTCTTTGCGCTATTATCCTTTGTCGTAGATCTTCCTCTTTGACGAATGGTTAAATATGTGTGTTCCACCAACTCGTTGAATCCTATACCCCCATCGACTCTCTTCTAGTCAACCATTGAGATGGACAGTTGTCGTCTATTTCCTTGATCACCATCCAACATCTCCCATTTAATTAATGCTTTACATCTAATGGTCTATTAAAAAACCTCCATACAAATGACTAGGATCTCATCCCTCCTTCGATCCGACGGTTGGAAACTAAGCTTCCATAAATTGATGTCTCCTGTGTATCCACGCTGTGAATTGATATGGATTGTTGATCCTATCATGATCAACGATCGAGATTATTCTTTGATTCCTTCTATATGCACGATAACCTTTGATCTTAAGGTAACTACGCCATGGGCTATTTAATTCGAAGACCCTTAATTTTATTTGATCAGAGCTTGAAATTCACTGTGTTGTTTGTTGCTAACAAGGGAATAAGAAGCTTGATTTCTCCTATACACACGATCTCCTTTAGGATCCCAATTTCCCTAATATCCCAAAGACCCACAATTACAATTCCTTAAGGGAATTCTTCATAAGTCTGGGCTTAAAGCCTGCAATATGTCTCTAGCAGAGATTTACACATACACATTATTTATATAGAGATTCGACCCATACAATAGAAAACATAAGTTTTCCACCATGACACTCGAAACATAGTGTTCATTTTCCTCATTCTAATACATGCACTGTACATGGAATACATAAGGCTTATAATTCCTTCCTTGTCATGATCTCACTTGAAAGGCTCTGTTTACTCTCCTTCTGGCCTAACCTACAGTTGTTTGGCCACACCATTTCTTGGTTTGTTCTATATTCATTTGGCCACCTCTTCATGCCTTACAGGCTTACAATTAAATAATTAGCTTGGTCTGAAGCTAAACATAGCTCTAATCCACAAAATACTCAACAATTCCCTAATACAGATTTCAGATCCACAATTTACTCCTAATACCCTATAATCACTCCAACCCCCTCTCAAGATCTATCTTTATTAAGAAGACTCGGTTAGAAATTATCCAAGAATAGAGTGATCAGGGGATCAAATTTTGCTCAATTTTCAAAGTGCTACGAAAACAGTGCCATTGTGTCCGTCTCGTCTTCCTGATTTCGGCGATATATTTACTTTCTCAAATGAAGTCTGTATGGAGAAGATATCACGATCTATTCACCAAGCCAAACAGGCAAAAATTTTGATGTTGAATGTACCTGTCCGTACAGTCCGTACGGTCTGACGTGGCAGGACCGTACGACTGTACCAAGGTGACGTGGCAAGCAATGGATGGTTGATATTGGCGAATCGGGAGCTGACACGTGTCCGATTATTGGCGAATGGTATGAGGACATGTGGCCCAATCCATGGGCGCCACGTGTCCCTCATTGGTTGGTTATTGATTGATGTGTAAAATATATTGGAGGCCATGGGGTTCGACCCCCGGACCTCCCACCGCACAAACCTTTACAAACCTTCACTAACCATTATGCCACCCATTGTTCCTTGTTCTATATGTCTATGCATATATATTTATTTTAGTGCATTGTAATAAATGGAAAGGGGGCGAGTTGGGGCTTAGCCCCGACCCATGGTTCTATACCATAACATATAACCATATGTTATAAACATATGCACGGGTGTCAATACGGCATGATTTGTAATATGTAACTGGTGGTATATTATGTGCGCGCGGTTATAATATGTGGGCGCGGGGTTTGTAATATGGCCCGTGGTTTTTACCTACACCATATTCCCGTGAACTGGAGCATGTTACGGTTTGGTAACGGTTTAACCACCCTTTTGCCCAACACGCGATCATATGTGCCACATGCCCAGGTGCCTAGGCGGTTAGGGGCTGGCGCGCCCTTAACTGTCCTACGGTTTGCACCGTTGGCGTGGTTGTGCTCGGTGCTGGGTTTTTGCGCTTAAATGAGCGTGTGAGCCAGGTTCATAGAGAGGGGGTGCGAATTGTAGAACCAGAGACAACAAGCTTGAAGAGGGAGACTTCCAGGAGGCCTAACTTCTTCATTTTTTGACCAATTGAGGTGCCGAAAGAGCCCAGACAGGGGTTTTGGGACGCTGGGAAGCCATTGGAGCAGTCAGTTTGTTAGTTTGAGCATTGTAAGACATGTTTTTGAGAAATTTTTGAGCAATTAATAATAATGATCCATTGGAAGCTGGACCAGGAGATGTAGCCCATAAGAGGGGTGAACTCCTTTATCAATTGCTATGCTTATGTGTTTATGTTCAATGTTTATGCTGCTGTCTATGTATAATTTTCATAAGTAATCCTTTAATTTATGTGTTGCAAACTGATCCTTTTTCTTTAAACACAT
>JASDQU010681840.1:37875-49515 GCA_032191745.1 Picea mariana | reverse complement strand
CATGTATGAAGTTCGCTCCATGCATCATCAACTGCAACAAAAGGTAAAGTCCATGAATCCTTGAATCTGCTTAAAATTAGGACTGCAACTTACTTTATTCTCGGAGTTAATAAGTACAAGAATAAATTTAATGTTTGGTTATGCTAGTTCTATATTCCAGGCCTAAGATACTCATAGCTGCCTATGATGGAGAGCCAAACTTTTCAGATGGAGACTGTGATATGTTTCAGATGGACACCATTACATATAAAGATGAGAAGGTGGCTAGTGGAGGTGGCCAGTCTATGAGGAGGTGGTAAACCTTTGACAGAGGAGTATTGAAGGTTCTGGCTACTGCAAAGGAATAATGAAGGTTCTAGCTACTGCAGATCCTGCGTTGCAGTATTGTTAGAACCTCAATGTCAGAGTCGATCAAAATGTCCAATTAAAATTTTTATTGAAATTTTTATTTTTAAATTTAATTTTAATTCTAACAAATGCAAAAATAAAATTACATACACCATGGAAATAAAGTCATATCACCCAATTGTAAACCAACTATAAATTAGATTTCCAAAATTTTGTAAATAGAAAAAAAAAATTTATTTAAAAAAAAAAGGTAATTTCAAATTATATGGAAACTTTGGACATGGTTGAGTATTTGGGTAAACCAATATGTAGTCAACCTAGTTTGACTACCTCACCGAAAGCTAGAGTCCCTCGCAAGGCAKGGACTAACAAGAAGATGTATTTATGATTTAAACATGTGTATAACATAATAAAGTACATTAACAAATTTAAAAATGAAAAAAAAGTTAAAAACYAATTAATTACAACAAAACAAAAAATAAWGTATATATAATACTTATTAAATCAAAAGTTAAAATTCATTATATTAATTTTAATGACAATCTTCAAAGAAAGATAAACAATGAAATAATGAAAAAACTCTTGAATAAAATGTTCAATAAATATGAATAAGATAATTCAAGTTTAGAAGAGAGAAACTAGTTTGAGATTCAAATTCAAAAATAAAAACTACACGTGGCAAGTTAGAAGAGGATGGGACTTGATTTAGTCATAAATGAAGTTTATAAGAGAGAAACAAATTTGAGATTCAAATTCAAAAAGAAAAACCACACGTGGCAAGTTAGAAGAGGATGGGACTTGATTTAGTCATAAATGAAATAATTGAAAAACACCTTGATTAAAAAATATTCATAACAAGGTTGCATGTCAGTAGAGTCCCTACCAGGTTGGGATGGGAGAAAATGCGACCTAGTACAGAGACGTGGCTAGAAAGTTGAAATACATTGAAATACTTTTATACATAGGAAATATGTACTTTTGTAATGGATCGTTGGTTGTTGAGCTAGCGATATACAAAAAGCACCGACAGTCCTGCGATACAGAAATTGGGCCTCTGATGTTCTCTATGATACAGAAATGGAGGAGTGGTGTTGCGGACTATAGAAATTCATCACAAATAAAAAAATTACACATACAAAATATGTACTTGAATAAAGTAGATATTTAGTTTTGTAGATATGAAATTTCTACTTTTATAAAGTATAGGGAAGAGATTTTATAGAGGATGCAGGGAGCCCTCATTGCATACTTAGCCAGTTTTTGGATTGTGGGTTCTTGGGCTATTGGGTTCAAAATTGGGCCTCTGATGTTCCATGACCTACAAATGCCACCGAAAATTCCACAATATACAAAATGACAGGTGGAGTTTAGTTTGCTTTAAAACTAAGGCTTTTCTTGGACAAAAAGATATAGCATTTCCGAATTAGTTTTCTTTGCACACGTTTTATAGATCATGCAGGGAGCGGTCATTCCATACTTCGTCAGTTTTTGGATTGTGGGTTCTTGGGTTGGTGGTTTCAAAAATGGGTCTCTATTGTTTCGTGCCCTACAAACAACATCGAGAGTTTCACGATATAGAAATTGAGAAGCGACATTGTGTGTCTGTTACATATCTCTAGAAATTACATTAACATTTAAAACATCAACATTGTTGAAGACCAAAAAATTAGCATACAATAGGAGACAAGAAATGTAGCATATCCGAATGAGTTTTATTTGGAAGAAACAAGAAAGGTTCCTGGAAACCCAAAATTTAGTATACAATAAGGGCATTGTCAAATCAATTTTCTTTGTAATTTATCAAAACTTAATAATGTTTGTTACGTGTTTCTGGAAATTGGCGGGTTCAAAATTGAGTCTATGATGTTCTATGGCCTACAAATAGCACCTACAGTTCTGCGATATACAAAATGACAGGAGGAGTTGTGGACTATAGAAATTTACAAAAAAATAATGTTTATTATACAATAGAATAGTAATAATGTTTTCCTGAATTAGCTTTTCTTGGGAAAAAAAGATATAGCATTGCCGAATTAGTTTTCTTTGTACATGTTCTATAGAGCATGCAGGAACCGGTCATTCCATACTTCGCCAGTTTTTGGATTGCGGGTTCTCTGGCTGGTGGTTTCAAAAATGGTTCTCTATTGTTATGTGGCCTACAAACAACATCGAGAGTTCCGCGATATACAAATTGAGAAGCGATGTTGCGAACTATACAAACTTATAATAAAATAAATAATGTTTGTTACATAACTCTAGAAATTACATCAACATTTAAAACATCAACATCGTTGAAGACCAAAAAATTAGCATACAATAGGAGACAAGAAATGTAGCATATCCAAATTAGTTTTATTTGGAACAAACAAGAAAGGTTCCTGGAAACCCAAAATTTAGTATACAATAAGGGCATTGTCGAATCAGTTTTCTTTGGAATTTATCAAAAATTAATAATGTCTGTTACATGTTTCTAGAAATTTAAATGTGTTTGTCATATAGACTGGGATTGGGGCTCCCACAGACCATAAAAATAAATAGGTACAAGAATTAGGAACGTTGAAAGAAGTGTGCGACGGTAGAGAAGAAGACTTGAAAAGAAGAAATTGGAAGTTAAGAGTGTTTGGTTACAGTTTTCTATTGAAAGAGGAGATAAATGGATTGATAAAGAAGAGAAGATGACAACATATACTTAAACTGGATTGATAAACAAAACAAGATGGCAGTATAAACTTACTATGAAGCCGATGCATTTTTGTTGCTGTCGTTGATGGGCATTGTAGTCATGTTGACCGGTTGTTGCCCTTCCTGGACGAGGTTGTCCATTCTCTCTTGGAACCATTCTTCGATGTAGCTTTTTATGGGGGATGTGATGGTTTCATATTGGATTTCTATGTCGTAAATATCATTTTCTAATTTCCTTAGATCCATTGAAATACTATGAAGAGTCTATTCAATTTCTTCATCGTGTGAGGCATAGTCCAATACCCAACGCTCGTGCTCATCTAGACGATGTTCAAGTATGCTATAAATTTTTTTGAAAGTCAACCCCTTTAAAATATCAACTTGTTCCTTGAAGGCTTCTTTGGTGATTGACAAGGATATGAGAATTAAGTTAGTATCTTGAACCCCATTGGTAGTTCTGGCTAAGTCTAGCTGGAGTAGGCTTGTGAATAAATATTCCTTTTTTGATATGACTTGTTTACATGACTTGACAATGAGCTGCAGGTTGTCAAATTTATTTTTCCAGGATGATTTTACTTTTTTGGTGCGCTTTGGCAAGGGGAGTTTCTCCTGTCTTCTTTTCAGTTCCGATGTGTTGTCGACATATTTTGCAAAAGGGGCTAGTACCTGATCACAGAAATGTTGTTCATTTTTTAAATTCGTATCCAATTGTTCTAGCAAATCATTGGCCTTCTTTCCGAAGGAAACTAAATTTTTCGATGTTTCCCAGGCTTCAATAACTACCTACATTCTTTTTTTGATGTTATTCTCTACAAGGGTTCTAGAGCATGCAAGGAGGGTAGAGGATACTTTCATCTTCACTGCAGTGGTAGTAGGCACGATTTTTTCCAAAGGACTAGCAAATTATGGAGTTTCAAGGAAAGCCTGCTCAAATCCGTTGAGGCGTTGTTTCATATTGACATTTTCTATCTCAATTCGTCCAATGGAATCATGAAGAATGTCACTGTTTCCCTAGTGAAATTGGCAGTTTGGAACGACAACATTTCACTAAAGTTACTCTATGCACCTTTCAGCATATGTTAGGTTCAATTTATTGAAATGGGTGGAAAACTCGTCGATCTTGTTGATATTTCTGCACACGAAGTCTCCAACTTTCCAGGGCAGAGGAATGAACTGTTTTTTTTTCTTGTCATGGAAAAAATGCAACCAATGGTTGTATTTCCTTATTATTTTTTCAATAAACATCTTGTCCGCGATGTGGCATGGAAGGAAGGTATGTTTTCCTTAGATCCATATACCATGAGGACACTATGATTTTATTCTTTCTCAAGTGTCCCCTTCCTATTCAAAAAACTTGGTTGCTTGGCCAGACATCCATGGAGCATCCTTGCCTAACAGTAAATATTTGAAAACTGAGACAAAGCCATTAAAAAATTCATAAAAACAATGTCTCCATAGGGCCTCGTGCAATAATTTTACTGGGTCGAATCCACAGTTTATTTTATTGGAAGGATAATTTTTTGGAAACAGACAACAATAGACAATTGCAAAAATGAAGTAGGATGACATATAAAAATTATTCAATTCTTTGAATCGTGACAACTGGGAGCATAGCTCAATCGAAATTAGCTTCCCCCAATTAAAAATGTATTGTTCCTTGACTTTGAGATACAAAATATAAATTATTATATAGGAAATGCTTGTTGTGGATGCTTATCCCGTTATTCTTGTAACCAACCAAGTAATTTCCCGGGATGGATTTCTAAAGGAACTTACCTATAGCCTTGTGATATCTTCAGGAACTATTGTTGGGTGTTCGAGGAAGTCTGCTAAGATGTCCAACTCATTATGATGTTTTTCTAGAAACTGTTTTCATTCTTTTCCTTTGAACGTCAATGTTGGGTTCGATAATTTTAACATCTTGCGGAAGAGCCAAGGCGAAAAAGAAACAGGAGAATGGTCACGCAGTGGAATAATTATTTGGTATGGAATATAGTTTTTGGCACACCAAGAGACCACCTCCTTAGAATCAAAAACCTCAGGAACGCAGCCTGCACGAGCGATTCCAGAGGTCCAAATCACTTTGTTTTGGGCGGAATGGGATGAATAGTAAAAGTATGCCCTGGACCACTGAAATGTCTGGTCCTCTTGTGTGAACATATTTACTGTATCTCCACAAAAATATTGTTGACGTGGTGCCATAAGTCTACAAGAATGTTTATTTGTTCCAGCCGATGAATGAAATGAAAATTTGGAAGGGATAATATAACCCTGCGCAAATTTTGGTCAAAAGCATATAAATGGGAGATGTCCTCGAGACTTTCGTTGATTAATGACAATTTGGACGGTTGTTGCATGATGCATTGTTAACATTAAGCAATACTAATTGCATAAATAGAAATTCCAACACGTTGGATATTGGAATGAGCGATTAAGCATTGTAGATTTCTTGAGAGGCCCAACACGAGGACGTGTGTTGGAGATGAACAATCGGAAGGGACAAAATAACTCTCTGCACATCTTGGTTTAATGCATAATAATGGGAGATATCCTCGAGGTTTTCGGCCATTAATGAAAATGTTGATGGTTCCTGCATTGTCAACTATTAGCATGAAAGGTTTCTAATCGCATAGTAAGAAAGTACGGAGGTCATGGGCAGGGGAAAAAAGACAGCTACAAAATAGGGTTGCAACGTACAAGCATTGAGGGTGAGGGCGCGGAGGTCAAATTGTATGTCTCAGAACTTTTTGACTACAATAGGTGTAACAATGAAGAGGATATGGTAGGACAACTGGAATCAAATGAAGTTAGTGGGGATGGAAGACAGTGAGAGATACTTTGAAACATTTGTGAGCAGTGGTAGAGTGACCATGATGGAATTGTAAATTTCATGAACTTGGCAATAGGAGAATCCAAAATAAGGTGAGAAGGTGTCTGAAAAGGAGGCGAGGCCCAGACCTTCTAATTATATCACTCTAAACATTTTAATGCATAATCTGTAACATGAAAGGGCGGACGATGTCGAAATCGGGTAGTCAATTTGTATATTGCGTAGAGTGCAATCCCAACTATTTCATACCTCTGTGTCTAGTTGTTAGTACTAAGAGCTAATTTAGTATTCAAAATAATTTTTTAGATATTGTTAGATAGTTCATGGGGACTAGCATCCATAAACAATGGCAATCTCCACCCCGCGAGTCCTGCATTCTGTGTGTCAATTTGTATATCGCAGAACTGCGAGCGGTGTTTGGAGGACACGAAACAATGGAAGTGCAATGTTGAATCAGCCACTCCGCAGGTTCGCTTGTCAATTTGTATATCGTGGAACTATGGGTGTTATTTGTAGGCCACAAAACAATGGAGGTCCAAGTTTGAGCCCGCCCACTCGAGAACCCGCAATCCAAAATGTCGCTAGATATCGAATGCAGAATTTGTACATGCTCTATAAAATATCATGGGAATTAGTACATGCTCTATAAGATATCATGTCCATACTTTATAGTCCCATAATACACATGAAGAAAAAGAAGGGAAAAAGAACGGAGTAGTTAGGAGTGGAATTGTAGATCAGGGAAATTTAGAGTGGAAGATGTATATAACGGAGAAACATATCAAAAGCATCGAAAGCAACAATGGTTGATTGGATTCGTTGTCTGATTATATAGATGGAGATAAACATATGTCAACCCGCCAATGTTGGAGCTGCATATTTCGTGAACAAGAGCATCCAAAACAGGATGAGAAAGTGTCTTCAAAGGAGGCGAGGCCTAGACCTTCTAATTGTATCGCTCCTAACATTGAAATGCATAATCTGTAACATGGAAGAGCGGATGATTTCAGAATCTGGTAGTCAATTTGTATATTGCGGAGAGTGCAATCCCAACTGATTCGTACCTCTGTGTCCATTTGTCACTACTAAGAGCTATTTTAGTATTCAAAATAATTTTTAGATACTGTTATACAGGGAAAAAATAAAAAATAAAATAATTTTTTAGATACTGTTAGATACTTCATAGGGATTAGCATCCGTAAACAATGGCAATCTCCACCCCACCAGTCCTACACTCCGTGTCTCAATTTCTATATCATGGAACTGGGAGAACTGTTTGGAGGACATGGAACAATAGAAGTGAAATGTTGACTTATCCAATCCATAGGTGCACTTGTCAATTTGTATATTGCGGAACTCAGGGTGCTATTTGTAGGGCACAGAATAATGGAGGCCCAATTTTGAGCCCGCCCGCTCGACCGAGAACCGGCGATCCAAAATGTTGCTAGGTATGGAATGCAGAATTTGTACATGTCTTATAAAATATCATGTCCATATTTTATAGTCCCATAATACACAGGAAGAAAATAAGGGGAAAAGGACAGAGAAGCTCATAGTGGAATTCTAGATAATACACAGGAAGAAGAGAAGGGAAAAAGAACCAAGTATCTCACAGAAGAACATCTAGTGTTTGCTTATTAATGAAAATGCTTGCGAATCCCTGATGAGTTCTCACTAGTTAATGCATAAAGTGCAGATCACGGAAGTATATTTTGTACCATTGTGCCCACTTGCCACTAATAAGAGCATTGTTGATGTATATAAGGAAGGATGCGAAGTTGTTGGGGATGGAAAGAAACAACAGATACTTTGAACGAACGTAATGTATACAAGGAACCCGCGGTGGAATTGTAGATCATGGATGTTTTGAGTGAAAGATGTATATAGAGGAACGATAAGAAGCTCATTTCGCAAGTGTCGTCCCCGCAGCGGCGGACATAAAAATGGCTAAGTATGAAAAGGAACATCAGTTGGTAGGATCCTTCGTGCAAGGATATATATGGAAATGTTAAGGCATGAATTGAAGATCACAGAAGTATCTTTCATACCACTGTGTCCACTTGTCACTGGTAAGACCATTGTTGATGTATGTCCGGAAGGATGTGAAGTTTCTAGGGATGCAAATCAGCAACAAATACTTTGAACGAAGTTAATGTATATGAGGAACTTGTGGTAGAATTGTAGATCACATATGTTTTCAGTGCAAGATGTATATAGTAGAATGATAAGCAATTGGGCTCACAAGCGTCAACCCCGCAGTTACGGGCATAAAATTGGCTAAGTATGCAATGGAACAACGGTCAATCAGATCCGTCTTGCAAGGATATAGATGGAGATGAAGACATGTCATCCTGCTACACATAGAAAGATTTCTAAGTATAAAACTAGAAATCCATAATGGACGGGAAAAGAAAAATGGGAAAAGAGATAAGTATGTGAGAGTCAGGAAAACCTTTTTTCTATTTATTAATGGCAATGTTTTCGAACCTCTGTTGGCTTCTCACTAGTAAAAGAATTAAGCGCACATCACTAGAATTCTTTTCATGCAACATGTATATGACGAAACAGGGGACATAGGTGTTGGATACCGCGAACCCGGGGCCTGGTGTCCAGATAAGTAGCTAAGTATTGGCCAAGACGAAGTTTTGATACCTATTTCAATAGTATTCATACTAGTATCTATCCATGGAGAAATTTTTTGTATTTATCTGAATAGTATTCATACTAATATATATTAATGGATTGTTTATGTTTCAAATGCAAATGATCTCCCAATTTGCAAGATGCTCCTCTGCTCGCAAATTTCGATGAAACTAGGAAAATTTTGACTTCAAGATGTACATAGTGCAACAAGAAACATGAATTTGCATTGTGGTCTCAATGAGATAAATTCCTTATCATCTATTCATTTTGTATTCGTTGCAATGACATCAACAAATGATGGCTCTCCATAAACATCAATATCTAAATTAAATTAAAGGTAATCAAAATTTGTTGTGACTTTAAGTAATTAAAGCATAAATTGCAAACTACGAAAGTTCCTAGGCTGCAAGATGTATATGACAAAACAATGGACATATTTGTTTAATACCACAAACCCAAACATAATTGCCTAAGCTTTGCCAACGAGGAAGTTTTCTGTATTTTTTCCAATAGTACTGATATTAGTATATATGCACAGATATTATCAAATAGAACAAGCTGCAATATATACAACATACTTCACAGGAACATTGTGTCAACAATTTAGCTGCCTTGTTGTAACTCATGAATTCATTCTATTTACGGAACCTAAAGAATGGGAGTAGAACGGGTCCTCTAATTTCTTTCTTTAAATACAGAGTCGACGACACATAAGTATGGCCTATGAAAAAGTACTTTTAAATGTAAAATATAAAGAAAGAACAGACCATGTTTTATTTAGATTGAAGTAGTGAGCAGCAGAAACAAAATCTTGTCCTTCGTGTTTAATGACACAGGGGAAGAAGGTACAAAATACAATTAAAAAAAATACCAGAAATTGGAAAATACTATTAATAAATAAACCAAAATTATTCTATATTCAAATAAGATGTATTAAAAAATACAGTTGAGGCTATTTGTGACAACGATTGTGATTTCGCCTACCGTCGACCAATTAAGGATATGTACATTGATGAAGCTTCGTCACATTTTTCTTGACGTTCAAACTCTTTATTCGTAAAAAATGAGTTGAATATCAATTTTGGGTTTTGTACTTAATTGGTGTTGTGAAGTACATATATCCCAGTTTTTTGAATACATTGTTTCTTTTAGATATGGCCTTCTTGCAATGGTTTCTTATTCAACATTCCATTCTTTGTCAAGTATTAATTTCCTTCTATCATCGAAAAGTTTGGGTTTAAGGTGTTTTCTTTGCAATGTTCTTGAGAATTCACATCCGAGACAACTTGGAAATGCGATTCAGGCCAATTTCAAAGTGAACGGAGTCATTTTATGTCACAACAATTAAGGCGGGGGATACAAATTCAAGTATATAGTGACTGGTATTCTCCCTATATTCAATCATCTGTTTGGTTGAGAAGCCTGCCTGAGGATTTGTATGTGGAACTTATTTTCTTTACTATAGTAAATTGGAAGAAACGTCCAACCCAGATGCAAAATGAAAATTTGTTGAGGTACATAACTTCTTCGGGTAGCTGAGGTGTGGTAAGGGAATCAAATGATGGAGAATGCACCAGCACAAGTCTGGCAAGTGTATCAAATGTTGTAGATGGCATCAGAATATATCTTTCCTCATAGTGGGGGAAGTATGGTGGCCCACATAAAGGTCTAGAATGTTCAGAGGTGACGCCAAATATGTGGACTCTGCAACTACATCCAAAGAAAACTGAACAATCTTTGATAAAGAACATGGATTTCTGTCATGTCAGTTACGAGAGTCACATGCAGGTCATCAAACTATGAAATAGAAAATATTGTAGTGATAATATGTCATTTTATCCACCCATACAGATTCTATTACTAGCCTCCGTGGAAGACAAATACTTGTGCGATCCTTACAATTCTATACAGTGGCCAAATCTGTGTTGTTGGAAGAAGCTATATACTTAAACGAAGAACTATCTTACAGGTGACCTAAAAATCCATTACAATTCCCAGCAAGAAAACAAAGAAGTTCAACAAACAAATCTCTAGGCAGCCTTTTCAACCAACCAAAGCATCGAACATAGGGAGAACACCAACCAAAACATACTTGTTCTTTTTTTTCCATCCTCTCTGAGTTTCTCTTGTATAACAGATTATTTTTTAACTCAAAGCTCACGTCACATAAAACTAGTCTCTCTTCTTTCATCTTCCCCTCAATTGCATCTCTAAGTTATCTTACATGTCCATGACCAGAAACATTAGAACGAAGGCACCCTAAAGTGCAACTCTTTGATGATAGAGAGAAATGGCAATAAGTATTTAAAAGAAAGGCTAGATGGTCTTCCGTACATTTTGTGTTGATTCATTTTAATGACAAAAGTTCTCGATTATTTCAATTATTAATGCCAATATTTTTGAATATGTACGTTGAATAGTGACTAACAACACGTATTAAAATTCCCATATCTGAGCAGATTCTCAAATATGACATCTAAGATATGCACAATATTAAAGAGGGACATGATGTGAAGGCTTCTGTAGGTCACACGTTTGTGAACTATGTTGAAGCTTATAAGAAAACTAAAATTGTAGAAGCAAAAAAAATAAAATAAAAAACATTTTCACAAATTCAAAATGCAGGCAAAAAGAAATTACCAGATCCCATAATATTCAGTTGTCTATTCATTTTAATGGCAGATGTCCTCGAGCTTTCCAGTTATTAAAGCCCATCATTTCAAACAGCACAATATTAAATAGGGACATGATGTGAAGGCCTTTGTGGGCGACACGTTCATGAACTATGTTGAAGCTTTTAAGGAAACTAAAACTGCAGAAACATAAAAACAAAAAAAACCACTATTTTTGCAAATTCAAAATGTAGGCAAAAAGAAATTACCAGATCCCATAATATTCGCATGTCTATTCATTTTAATGGGAAATGTCCTCGATCTTTTTAGTTATTAAAGAACATCATTTCAAAATGCACAATATTAAAGAGGGACATGACGTCAAGCCCTCTGTGGGCAACACGTTCATGAACTATGCTAAAGCTTTTAAGAAAACTAAAACTGTAGAAGCAAAAAATAAAAATAAAGATCACAAATTCAAAATGCAAGCAAAAAGGCACTTTCATAGGTAAGGCACTTTAGTTC
>JASDQU010681840.1:9013-21948 GCA_032191745.1 Picea mariana | reverse complement strand
CATTGTCTGTTGTATCAAAAATTGTTGTAGTTGATTTGAAAATGGATCAACGGGCTTTGTTTTTGTTGAACCAATAATGCCATTAGCATTTGGTCCAGAACTTTACCTATTTTTGTTAAGGATTGACCTCAGTGCATCTGGAAAAATCTCGTAGAGTAAGCCAAACTAAGAGTAAATTAGCTCTAGCTGTTGTGCTCTCATTATCGCATCTTCCTCGGAAAACAATATGGATGTTGCGATGTCTTTAGATAACTAGGGTACCAAATACTTAGGGAACCACTCTAGCAGGAATGATGGTGGGACTGGAGCTTTGATCAAACTTTTTCGGTGTCTCCATTCTCAAATGTGATCTGAGATATGGTTTGTTTTTGTCTGCTCGAAGTTGGCCAACAATTCAGTGTCGGTATCATATCTCAGAGGTAATTGGAAATGGTTCAAGAAGGCCATTTCTAATTCATCGAAGAAAGAGTATCGTGAGTAGTCGATCTCGATGTACCATTTCACAACACTCCCTATGAGATTGCGTTGAAGAAATCGCAACTGAATAAAGTTGTCTCTTAATGAGTTGGATGAGCACCATAAGTGGAAGGTAGTCACGTGATCACTAGGATCTTCATTAGGCTTGGCCTTGAACTTTGGAATGTCTAAAGGAAACTTGGTCATCACAGGAGGCCAACTCATATCGTGACAGATGGGGTCATTTAAAAGCCTTGTCAAATCTGGCAAGTGCAGGGTTGCCATAAACGGTAGTTTGGGTTGTGGATTGCAGCCAGTGAAAAAGGATCCTAGGGTTTGATTGGCACTAGGTTGCCAGGAAAAGTTAGGTTGTTGGTCAGGTCTCTAGTAATAACCATGGCCATGACCAATGTACGGATTGTGCACTTGTTGAGACATCATCGACTGGTTCCTGTAATAAGATGTAAAGGGTTGATTTTGCATCGCATTCCAAGGATTTTGGGAGTGGTTGTCCCCTGTTGATCTGATGGGCATAGGCATTGGGCCTTTTATGGGGTTCCACTGGGTATGGAAGGGGTTGAACCCGATCGACATCACTGGAACCGGGACTGGTCCCTGCCATGGATTCGAAGGTGCTTGTGAGGAAGGAATTCCTAAGTGTGCCCCCTGTGCAGGAATAGTACCCTGTACAAGATGTGGTTGTCAATAATAAGGGTTTCCCCCAGCCGAAATGACAGTTGATGAGAAAGCATTATTACCAAACTCGTCGAACAAAGAGAAATGTTTCGAACCAACCAATATATTATAAGGATGGAGTGCTTGACTACCTTCTCCAAACAAGCTTACGTTAGGTCCGACAGAGTGTTGAGGAACACCGTCGAGCGAGGGGGCGAAGGGGGTATATGACCCCCGCCATAAGGGAAAACGATAAAGGGAGTTGAAGTGCCCCCCATAGATCCTTGCAGAGGAGTGTTGGAACTCCCTACCCCCAGACCTAAATTTTGTAGAGTGGAGGAGGAAATTATAGTACTGGTACCGAATTCAGGCTTCCCGTATGAGAAAGGAGGGCTTGTCATGTTCTGAGTAAACAAAGCAGTGATCGCCGCCATAGACGGAATCAAACCACTGCCAAAGGTAGAAGCTGTTGAGACCATAGTGGCCTAGACCGACGATGGTTGGTTAGGCGGTGAAACAACCTCAGTAGTGACATTCGTGAAGAAAATATGAGTATTCCCTGAAGAAGTGGTAGTGGTTGCTTCCATTGTTTCTAGTGACACTACCTAACACTTGTAAGGTAGAACCTATACGACGATGGGCACTGATGGAAAGTGATGGGAGGGTTATATGGACCAAGAGCCTCTTCTCTGAGGTCATAAATGATTATTTCCTCCAGAATCGAAAGTTCTCCTCTTGAAGATGGGTTGGGCACAGTTTCTTATAACCCGGTTCTCTCAAAAGACCCTTGCTGGTCTAATTTTCACCTTAGCGGTGGAAGGGGGGGTTCAAGGTCGACCAACAATAGGCCTAAAAGCCTTTGTGACCTATAGAACTCCTGATCCTCCAATGTGTGAGAAGATCAAAGACACACTAGGAAAATCTATAATCATTTGAAAACTATCACGCACTAGAAAAAGTACCTATGAGATAAAACAAGCAATCACTAACTAGTTGGAAGAATAGTTACAACAACCAACACTAAAGCAACTTATCAATGCAAGTGCAACTCGAATGCAGAAGCACCCTCCAGGTATACTCTGCAAAGCGTGGCCTGATTTCTGTCCTAGGTACCACAATATACCCCCACAGTCACCTGTGTAAGTCACTAGAAAGATAGGCAACTAGGTTGCTAGTGTGAAAACAGTCACTAGGCGGGTATAGTCGACAGCCGGGTGGACTGCAATGAGCAGGGTATCAATCCCACAACCTATCAAGTGTATCAAAAGCAAGTGTTCCAGAAGACTACTAAGGACCTTGAACATATTCGAGACCCACGAAGATCCATGGAAAATGAAATCAATGGAATCCCAAGACAAGCCCTCTATATGCATTCCCCACTACATTTGGTCTAGATTTGGAGGGGTTATCTCCGTTACCTTTCCTTACGTGACCTCGTGTTTAGCCCCTGTGTTAGAGGGGGGTCTCGGATAACTTTTACGATATTGGACTTTTGACACTCCCTAGCACATGATCTTATGTTTGTTTTTCATCCTTGAAGAGTTTCCTCTCCAATCCTAAATCAAGGCTCTAGCCTAGACCAGTTGATGGACCCTACAAAGCATAAAGTCTAGCTGATTTTAATTAATCGTTAATTTTTTGGCTTGTCTTAAGTCAAAGGCTATGAAAGTGAAACTAGTGATGTTTTGAGAGATGAAAGAGAATATAAACAGAAGCTGGAAACAAAATAGCTTCTTCTTTACAAATTCATATTTTCTCTTTTAAATTATTTAAGCAACTTTTCAAACTTTTTTTTTCTAAGATCTTTTAACTAAAAAAATCAAAACAATCTTTCACTCGACTACGAGCTATTTAATGTCCTAAGTCAAACAGCCATGAACTTACGAAAACAATCTTTTTCCTAATGATTAACGCAAACAATCAACTATTTAACCAAACCAAGAAGTAAAACAAAAGAGATTTTGTGTTTTTTTTTTGTATTATGCTTCAAAAACAAGAAAATTTAAAAATGTATGTCTTCTTCTTTTCTGAAGAAAAAAGGTGAAGAAATAAACACAAGACAAGGCCCAAAAGGAATTTTGGCCAACCACAGACCGTGGGGAGTTACTTACAACCAAAAGGGCATATCAGACTGACTCACTATCTCATAAAAAAACCTAGCCAAGAAAAAGGAAGAAATCTTTCAAATGCAAAAGCAATCTATGATGGAACACAACCTAGGTTGAAAATGCTATGAAAGAGACCATAAAGAAACAAGAAAAACCTGCGAAGTAAAAACTTGACAAGGAAGAGGATGACTACCTCCTCAAAAATGTTCAGACACACACACAACTATTAGTTCAACAACCAGTGTATGCACGCGGTCTTCCAAAAGATAAGACACATATGCACATGTGTAGGACCACTACAGGTCATGTGTGCCCCTTTTTCTCCTTAAAAGAAGCAAGACAAGCAACTAAGCTTAGGCAGGGAGTACTGGTATTGAATACCAGAACCCCTTAAAGGTACAAAAACTCACTCTAACCAAAAAAGAAGCAAGGAAATCTTAGAAAACAAAGCTAATCTAAGGTTATACCAAGGCTACAAACTGCAACCACAAAAACTAGAACTATATCTAGAAAACCCCTGAGAAGGATCACTTCTAACAGGGGAGAGGATGACTGCCTATTTTGAAAACATTTATGGACTCAAACACGCGACTAATATTTCAACAACCAGAGTATGTACGTGGGTTGTATGAAGTTAGGGCACGTGTATACGCAGGCAAAACTTCAGCAGGTCATGTATGCCTCTGTGGATTCCCAAAAAAAGAAAAAACATTCAAGCGACGGAAGCAGGGAGTATTGGTATGGAAGACCAGAATCCCCACTAGCTCAGAATTTTGCAGAAACTCAGAAAAAGGTAGTAAAACGAATTAAAAATACCCAACAAGTATCCCCCAAAACCCTAGAGATCTCCCCAGTATGGTCGCCAATTATGTTGTGGGCGGGAAATCCCTCCTACGAACTAGCATTAAGGGTTTTATCATGCATGTAGAAATGATCTAAAATCTCCTACTTCTTACCAACATCCCAATCATAAACCCCATTGTTCATATGCAAATACAAGGTTAAAAATATAAAGTTATTGTACCTTAGTTTCTGTGTTTGATGTCGATCCCTTTAACGTTTGGTCGCTCCTTGACTACAAATCTTCTCCCAATGCTAATGTACATTCATAAAAGACAAACAAAGAATTCCACATGCATATGATCTATAAACTAATGGGTTAGAGATTCTATCAAAATATAATCAAATTTAAATATTGACAATCTTGTATGTCAGGACGGGAAAAGTACTTCTTTTATTAATATCACAAGAGTAACCTTACAATAGTGAGATCAACCATTGCTCCTCGAATCTAGTCCCGGGCTCCTCTTCAACTGTGCTCCAACTACTTCTATATATGCTTCTCTTCATACAACAGTTGCAAAAGGTTGGGGCAAGGGGAATGCTAAATCAGGTATAGTTTCTTCGCTATGATTTTCCTCCTTCCAAATGGGACCCCTACCCCTTCTTTTATATGCTAGAAAGGGCTAGGTATTTGATCGAGTGACTGACTATGGACAGTCAAACAGTTTAGTTAACTTACCCAAAACTATGTTTTCCGTCTGTAACTTTCCATTTTTTATGCTTTTTAGGTATACGCAAGCTGTAGTGGGCCAGACAGTGTACACACACGTCCAGTAGTGGAGCAGCGCGCATATTCCTTCAAAAAGGGTGCTTTTTAAGAAGTTGTTAAGTAGTGGCTTGGCAAAGAAGGCAAATGAGATGGCCTGATGCCAGGTAAGCATGTCTGGTGCAATTTAGGGTTATAACAGATTTGCATGCTTTGAGAAGAATGTTAGGATGTCCAAAGACCTGATCCCTAAAATTTTGTTTAAAATAGGCTCTAAAAACAATGAAATCCCTTAGCATGACAAAAAGGTAATGATGGCAATGAATGAATTTAGCACTTGAGTACACTGTGAACTCTCCTAGTGAGTTGGCAACACATACAACTGTCTTTGACTTTAGATTTAAATAGATAGATGATGAAAAAGAGCACATTTTATACAACTGAGAGGTGACATGTCATGATAATGATGTAAGGATCAAAGGTTTGACTCAAAAAAAAAACCCAAAGTGGTTCTTTTTTACCCCTACAATTCTATGTGCTAATAAGAACATTATGTTTGTAAGGTAGAGAACAATCTCTACGAGAGAACAATCTGTCTAGGAGATCATTAGATAATTGGTTGTGAGAGAGATTCTCTCCAACTAAGAGTCAGAGAATAGTGTGAGGTTGAGACATTGTCTCAACTAGGTGATTGTCTGAAATCTATTTTGAGACAAACTTGTTGTATTTATATGTATTCAGTAAATTAATTCAATAGTGTGTTTGATGCACTGTTTTTTTGCAATACTCTACTCTCTTGTTTTAATATGGTATCAGAGCGAAGACTGGGCCTAACTCCCTCACTGGAGAGCCTAGGCACATGTGTAGAGTAGACTAAATTATTGGTGTGAGTGATTGTTGAATCTATGGACTGTGTGTGTGTGTGTGTTATTAATATCTGGTAGATACCATGATTTGGTTTTGAGTGAGCTGCCTAGTTAAGGAATCATCGTTGTTGCTGAAGGAGAAGGATGTCATTGTTGGAATCATTGTGTGGAGAAGCTTCCACCATGTATATCATGCCACTATTAGAGTGATAGTTGGTTACATCATTTTCTAGAAGAACTACTGTAATTTTCCTTTGACTGTGAAGATTCATCGTCCGAAAAGGAAGTCGTCAATTGTTGTCTCTGTGTGAAAGAAGAAGAGATTGATCCAAAAGAAAGAACCACATGAGGAAAGTATTAGGTCTGCTGGAGATTGGAGGAGCCATTGTTGAGACGTTGTTGAGGAGACATTACGACCTGCCAAAAGAATTTGAGAAACCGATTGGGTGACGAAGAAGAGACCCCCAAAATCAGAGAGCGGTGCTGACAGTTCATTGTTTGTATACATGTCATATAATTGGTAAACTTTATGTTGATGTAAATAATTTTAGATTCTTTTTGTTCTTGGATTAATGATGCATATGTGATGTAGGGGGTGCATGATCAGTTGTACCGGACACCCCTCACTTTTGGTCCAAGTTATATTTCCTTGTCATAGGCAAGTTATATCCCCATGTTTGTTGTAAGCCCTACTATTCACGCATACGTGTTGTGGTGTATATTTTCACATAGTTATCCTCTTATGCATAGAGAGGATGTGGATAAAGTTGTGGAATAGACCACTGTGAGAGGTACGAGGGTGACAGGTGCACCTGTAGCCTAAGCTTGATGTTGAGTCGGAGAAATTGAATCTTCGATTAAGCGGGGGAATGTGAGATGGATATATCTTTGAATGTGATGGACCAAGTTGTGATTAAGGGAGAACCTAATGTAGTGATGGACCATGCAGGTGAAAAGGATTCCTAGAGAATTGATGAGTACATCGGATGGTACCCATGTATATCAGAAAATGGATTTCTTTTTATATGGACATCAATGATCATTTGTTTGCAGTAACCAATTTATGAACGTACAAGATGAAGAAGCAGAAACTTCAAGGATAAATCCAGTAGTGAAGAAAGCATAGTCAAAGAGAAGCAGATGGCAGTGTTGAAGTAGTAATGAAGATGGGATCAATGGAAGTCTTGTGGAAACAACATAAATGAAGTAATGATGGGGATTAAGACAAGTATTAATTAAGGAAGAGTGTTAGAATATGTAATTCTACTTGTCTTAATCTTGTGTGAGAACATTATGTTTGTAACGTAGAGAACAATCTCTACAAGAGTGGTTTGATCCTATAGTTTAGAAGATTGTTAGATAATTGGTTGTGAGAGAGATTGTCTTCAACTAAGAGTTAGAGAATAGTGTGAGGTTTAGATATTGTCTCAACTAGGTGATTGTGTGATGTTTGTCTTGAGACAAACTTGTTGTATTTAAATGTATTCAGTACATCAATTCAATAGTGTGTTTGACGTATTATTTTTGTCTAATACTCTACTCTCCCGTTTTATTAAATCAAAGTCATCATATGGAAAATTTAAGAACTGGAACACAGTTGTCAAGATCTACTAAAAAATAGTGAAACTTATCCAAACTTTCTAACATTATGGCTAAATATGAAAACTTACATACTTATAATGGAGTTAAAGATTATTTTATAATAATTTATTTTTTTAATTATCATTATCAATTATACAATTTCAACTAAATACAATTTTTTTGTTTGTATTAACAAATAGTATCATTATTTTCATTAATTTTATATCAGAAGTACTTAAACAAATTTAAAGAAAAAAACCAATAATATAACAATTAAAATTTTCTAAGCATAATAATATTATTGATATTTTAGAAATATACAGTTAAACAAATAAATATTTAATTATTATCTTCAATATAATGTATTATACAATTTCAACTAAATACATATTTCGTTTTGTTTTTATTAATAATTAATAAACAAATATTAACCTCATTAAATTATTATTTAAAAATATTTATTTTATAAATATAAAAACATTTTTAACTATGACAAGTTGAATCAAACCCAATTGTATAAAAAAAAGGTACTTATTTATTTGATATTACTTGCAATAAGTTGTAATAAAACTTACATTGAACAATACGAGAGATAACATCTAAGTTACTCAGTTTCATTTAGTCGGTGGCCACGTTTTCTCCAAGAGGCCAGTGCATAGAAAATCCAAGGTTGATTGGACGCCCAACCTCGACTTGCCCCTCTCCCTCGGCAAATCCAAGGTTGATTGGATGCCCAACCTCGACTTGCCCCTCTCCCTCGGCATGATTAGGTAAGGAGGAATGATAATTCGCTAGGTGACCACTATGAAAATCCATTGCTTGCAGGTCCCGTTCACAGAGCAGGTAAGATGGTGGAGTGTGAGAGAGAAGTAGTGCCAACCCCATCTGAGCGCGAGAGATATGCCTTGGCCCGACATAACCCCTTTACTCATCCCTCCTCTGTCATTACACCTTGGTGCTACCATTATCCTCAGTCAAGGGAGTTGTCTTCCCCTTCTTTGCAAGCAGTAATGGTCACCCTTCATTCAAGACTAAGGTGAAAGGCGACACTTTACCATATTTATGGCTTGGGTCTGGAGCATGCTACATGGCACTCCATCCAGCATTACTCATCGTGATTTATTAATTTAACATTATAAAACCAATTTTATATTTTATGTATTTTTAATTTATTATATTTTTTAAGAAATATCTAATAAATTATAAAAAAAAATTATCAAATTAAAATTTTTTATTAATTAAAAATTAAAATTATTTTTTTTATTTTTCAAAAGTTAAATTTAATGTATGTAAAATATAAAAAAAAATCTTTATATAAAGTCTTTGTTATATCAGGTTATGCTATACCCTATAGATATAATTAAAATCTTTAAAATTTATAAATATATTATTGTACAATAATACCTTTCACCTTCATTATTATAGATTGGTAGGAAAAATCATTAAATTAAGTTACACATAAATTTAATGTGGTTTAATTATAATTAAATATAGAAGTTTAAAATATAAACTCATAACAACAAATTCCTAATAATCTGTTTTGCATTCCGAATTGCATAGATCTTGTGGAGTTTTGGACAACTGTCAGCAACACGCCTTTCCAAGGTCACCTTAGCATTGGACTTAGACCTTAGCAGTGGAGTTAATTATAAAGTAAAATTAATGATAATGGCCTAAGAAAATATAAATTAATGATAAATTAAAATATTATCATAGTTATTATTTTTTTAAATATATAGCAAGTTAATTTTTGTAAATATATAGCAAGTAGAGTTTTTTTTGGATTTTTTATTTTTTAAATAATTTTTGTGTCTTTTGACTATTTTTGAATGTAGAAATAGATTATTACTCAAATTTGAATATTTAATAATTTTTGAACTAATTTTAGATAAATATCTTTTTAAATTAAAATATAAAAAATTTTAAATAATTTGTGTGTTTTTGATTATTTTTGAATGTAGAAATAAATTATTACTCAAATTTGAATATTTAACAATTTTTTAACTAATTTTAAACAAATATCCTTTTAAACCAAAATATAAAACATTTAGACTAGAATAACAAAATTAATGAGTTCATATAATCAAACAATTAAAAAAAATAATTCATATTTCAAAAAATTTAATATTATTTTTTAATTTTTAAAATATTCAATTTAATATTTAAATTTTATTACACTTTAAAAACTTGATAATTAAAAAATAAATAAATTACAAACTACTCTGTGTGGAATTGGTTTGACCTTAGACCAATTACAATATAACTTGCAGCTATTAAAAAAAAATATTTTTTTATAGATATTTAAATATCTACCCAAAATATAAATGGATTTATATATTTATTTATTATTGTTGTGATTAATTATATATTTTAATTATTTTTCAATTTAATTTATTAATATTATAAATATTTTACATTTATTTCATATAAATAAAAACATAAATACTTGTAAAACATTTTTCAAATATAATTTTTAGTTATTTTAGATTTATATTAATCTAGGATTTAGTCAAGACAATTTGTAGATGATCAAAATTATTATATGTATATGTCTAAGATTAATCTTGTTATTTTGAATTTGCTCAGTTTTCGCAATTTGTTGAGAACATAGAGAGTATTCTTCAAAAGTATACTTCGAGAATTATATGAGGAATAAATTGAATATAAATAAAAAAAAAACAATGTTAAATAATGAAAAATGTGAATAATAAGAATGTGATCAATTACAAATTGTTTACATTGTGATCAATGTCAATGTATCTTCTTTTTTTTCTTATAGTCACACTTGTTAGTTTTTCCATCTTTTGATATGGATCATATGAAAAGGGAGGTTGAAACTGTAGACAATTCAAACTTTAACTCAAGATATTGCAGTAAATGTTATACCTTGACTCTCTTGCTTCCCAATATTAATAACAACTTTCTCCAACATTAATCTTTGTGAGTTATGGATTGTTAAGCCCCAAGAAAGTTTCAAAGGAAATTGTTTTTTATTACTTCTTTCAATAGGTGTAATGGGAACTATTCGAGGGAATGATACATCCTATAGAAATCACACATAATTATCAAATTTTACTAAAATGTATGTGGGTGGTTCTAGGGGTAAAATTCCAAGGTTATAAACAATTTGTTCCACAACTCCAAGAGCACCATTGAAAAGTCTTGCATCAGTCCATATCTTTGATGTAATCATCGCCCTAGCTTCAACCATGATAAGTAACTCAAGTTCCAAGTCTTCCCCATTTGTTTCCATACAATAGTTTCTTTTTGCTTTTGTAGCAACACTCACTGCAATGGGATAGTTTAAGTTGCTTAAACAATGCTTATTATGATTTTTTGTATCATCATTTTTCACAAACAAATGTATTCCCTTATCAAAAGAATCTTTTGTGGAAGCATCAAAGGAATTGTCCCAAATCACCGACAAAATTTGTGTTCCAATTATGCATTGGAAATCAATGCAACACACTGAGACCAAATCTAATGTTCAAACATTAAAATAAGTGAATGTACATAGAAATCAATGCACGCAGTTCATATAAATACCACAATATACAATTAAAGTCAATTTGAAATTGAGATACACTGAAATCAATGCGTAAGTTCATTTAATTACACTTAAATTAATGCATTTACTTCACCCTATAGTAACCTACATGATATGTCACCCTACTTAATTCAATCAAATCTCTACATAGGGATTACAAACTTACTCTACATAGGGATTAGAAATTTACATGTACACTAAAATCAATGTATCTAGTTAATATATTTACATGAAAAAAAATTCTTAAAAAAAAATTCAATTTATGTTCAAATTATGTATTGGAAATCAATGCAACACAAACCAAATCTAATGTTGAAACACTAAAATAAATGTATGTACACAAAAATTAATCCATGGAGTTCATATAAATACCACAACATACAATTAAAGTCAATCTAAAATTGGCATACACTGAAATCAATGCATGCATATTGTTCATCTAATTTCACTAAAATTAATGCATCTACTTCAACCTATATTAACCTATGTGATATGTCACCCTAATTTAGTCAGAACAAAGTATTTCATATCTAGTGACATAAATTAATATAGTTCAACGGTTGTTGGAATGAGAAATTGTAAAATCCAACATACTTTTTTCTGTAGGTTCGCCAATTCTACATGAGAAGCACCTTTTCTCTCTCCCTAATTATGAATAGATGTTCCAATGCTACAATTTCTCCCCTTCACAGTTTTTTTTTTTTTTCTAAAAATAGATCATTCAGTGGGTAAGCTACATTTCTCTCAATTTCTACCTATTTCTTTTGACAATACCTGAAATCTTCATCTTTTGATAATAAAATAGGGCCCGTACAATTTTTCCCTATGAATGCCTCTATTTATTAAGTTCAAACGCAAGTGTTTTTATCTTTCCATTATTTACAAACCATTTCTTATTCATTTTCCCTTGGTGTTCCCCAACTTCAAATGTCAGTCAATTAACAACATACTTCCTCTTTTATTATTAGAATTCAAGAGACTAAAATCATGATTCTCATGGTAGTTTTTGAAGAAAAAAAAATTATTATTTAAAGTCGAAATCATACATTTTTCAAATAACTACTCCCATCCATGATAATGGAAAAGCTCAATTTATACCTAGCTTAAAGGGGGAAAACATCAACTCACCATTATTAAACCTATAACTCTAGTTTTAATGTTAGGGACCTAACCCCTCACATAGGTAGAATAATATTTTCCGATGTAATAAAGGTCAATATTAATAAGGCATAACAATAAGGAAGAATAAGTCCAATGTAAGAAGACCTAATATAAGCTTCCGCTTCTAGAAGGATCTTCCTCTAGATGGTTCTTTTGATAGACATATTTAGTATAAATAGGAGTCGAGGGTATGAGAACTTTTAACTTGGATATTATTGTAATAGAGCTCTGCTCGATTGGAAGTTGCCCCCTCGAAGAGTCAAGTGAACATTGCTCTCAGTAATCAAAGTGCTCTTTCTGGTGTTATTCTGATATCATTTTGGTATTATTTTGGTGTTGTTTTGGTTATATTGTTGTTCATATGCCATTTCTAGCATTTTATTTTTGTTCTGCATACTTTTATATCGGGAATATTACAAGTGGTATCAGAGAACTTTCCTCGACAAAATGTAGTGTGTTAATATTTTTCAGGGTAGAGACATATTTCGATGTCTTTAAGCTACATATATATGTCGTTGCATGCATAAACCCATGGTTAGGGATTCATACACATAGGAAATACAAGTGGTACTTAATCGCAAATATGTTGGCGACCCTTGTAACCCTTGTTGGTACCCCTTCGAGTGGTAGCACATTAGAAAACAATTGTATACGGATCGACCTAGATTTCCTAAATCCCTCTTTAGATAAACTGATCGGTCACTTGATGTCTATAGTGCCACTGAGAAAAACACTTAGGAAGATCCTCTCTAGTACGTGGGTATTCAGGTAGTACGACTAAGGGCACACTCTAGCCTCCTTAGTTGGTGCCCTAAGATATTGGGCCGAGTACTACAGTTGGACCCCGCACGTATATCAGAGAGCTATAGCATAGGGAAAAGCCTTGTCTCTAGAATCCTTGAATACCTAACCTTTGGGGACAAAAACAAAAAAAAACATAGACAAGATCTATTGCCACGCAACTATGTCTCCTGCAGTCGAGTTGCCAAATC
>JASDQU010681839.1:105841-123244 GCA_032191745.1 Picea mariana | reverse complement strand
CGCTTATATTTATGTAAGAACTCCCACCTCAAATAAAAGGTACTATTGGAATTGCACACCTCTCCAGTAGGAGGGCACTCGGGATTTTTGAAAACCTACCATAGATTCAAGAAGGATTTTTTTGGGGATGGCCTTAAAACTGATGTTCAAAGGTTTGTGGCAGAATGTTTGGTTTGCCAACAAAATAAGGTGGAAACAATTAAGACCCCACGACTAATTTTCATCTCAAAGTGAGTCTTTGTATTTTCATAACTAGTCTGTCATCATTGAGCTAAAATTTGAAGAACTAGCATCCTTTAATACCAATGATCTTATCTAATTACCATCAAAAAGGTCAATTAAAAGTGGGACATAGGAATTGTGCTCCGCACATTTCCTATAAGTATCCATCATCTATGGTAGCAAAAATATGTATTTTCACATTAAATTAGCTGATAACCTACCATAAGCTCCATCTGTGTCTTCATGCATTCATCCCATGGGGAGGACTCTAACTTCAACAATTTCAAACACCATCCTTGATTTTAAAAAGGATAAAAATCCAAACAAATAATGTTTTTTTTTTTATGACCCACACAATTATCCATCTGTAGAAATATTATTGGTGGAAACTTTATAATTATCCTACAATTTTTTTGTATTATCAACACTTACCTCATGTTCTTTCATATCTTCTTTCTTGTAGATAAAATATTTTTCAGAAGACTCATACTATAATAGAGAATTATGAAATGGATGCTTTGATGTTATCCTTTTATAAAAAAAATCCACATATCAATTAACCATCAGTTCTGAAGATCCTTTAGACATTTATCCAATGAAGTCATAGGAAATTTGCACTCATCTCTAAAAATGAAACATTGAAGTGGCCGAAACCTCAAGCTTTCTATCCATGTGTAAATATACCAGTAAAATAAATGGGAAGAATCATGACATTACTAATATCCTTTTCCTTCTTACCCAACCTTGGTATAAAAGTATTTTAATTATCCATCATTTCATGCACAATGCTCAAGTATGTACTTAGACTCTTCTTTAAACATAATATATGGGCATAGTAAATATGGTGATAACTTGTAATATAGTGATTATGGGATTTTTGAACTACTCAAAACCACTATAATTTGTCTAGATAAGTGGTTTCCATAATCTTGTTCATGATTGAAATAAAAACATTACATGTAAAAATTGTTTTTCGTTACTTTGTTGCAACTAGATTGGAACAGTAAATAAATACCAAATCATTACATTCCCTCTTTATTCATATTGTGACGTGAAATATAGGACATATTAAATGGAAATTATTTGAGAGGTGACCTTTTTCCATCTTGACTTATTGAACATGTTATATGTGGAATGTTATCTAAAAACTTTATCCAAAATCTTAGTAACATCGCCTACTATTACAATAATATTCAATCTATATTTTTGCAATACACTATTTTTGTTCACAATCTTTGTATCACCATTTATAAACATATTATTATAATGGTAGAAAGTTCTTTGTTTTAATTTATAACATTTAAACCTTCCATTTTGGCATACATCCACTGTGTCAAACTTCAGTATAAGTAGAGTTCTCTTATTTTCTTCTACTTGTTTGGAAATAAGGTCATTTGATTCTAGATAATTTAATACAAAGTATTTTTTTGAATTTTTATTCATGATTTTCACCTTATTATTATCCTCAATCAACAATTGAATAAAATGGTTTTTTTGAAATAAAAATAAAAAATTACAACAAAATGGTGTGTCCGTTTTTGCATAGAATGTATATTTATCAATTATTTATAAAGATATTGTGCTTGAAATAATTTAAAAGATGAATTCCTAACTTGGTATTTTATATTATTATATATCTCCCTATCACAAATTTAATATCAACACAATCTACCTTATTTACAGTTACAGTAGGATACACCATCTATAAAGAGAATTCATGAAATACTTCTCAAAAGTTGACACTATGTTCCTTTGAAACAAACTTAGTATCATATAAAAGGTAGTTTATAGAACACATCTAAAAAGAACCTTATCATAAGAAATATTTTTCACAATGGGAAAACATCTTTTGAATTAAAAATCCAAATTGATTACCATCTATTAGTGTAAATTTCGCCACCTCTTTTTACACAACATTTAAAATTATTCACTTGAAAATATAATTTGGTTGTGAAGAACATTGATGAATTAAATTTACCTTTAATCTCACAAACTTAATGTTGTGATTTTGATTCATTTGTCTTGTTAAAACATGAAATTATTTAATCATTTCAACATTTAAAAATGAACCTGTATTGAAATCCACCATTTTTTCCATTGTCCAAGATACAAGGATGCTAAGGTGTAAATATAATAACCAAGTATGATATGGAAACACTAGATTCACTAGTGCAACAAATTAGAAAGATAAACAAAAAAATCCCTCCAATTGAATAATTTTCATCCACACTTGTCATAATACCTATGGGAATGCAATTTCCATGATATGAACATCTATGTAACAATTTACTTATGTAAGAAGGGAAAAAAACCTAAATTCATGTATAATATTTTTTTATCTCGACTACTATAATCAACACCAGTTATGTCCTTCAACTCAACATGTATTACAGAGAAATCTATGTGGTTTGAAATATATGATGCATCCCATTCAATATAATATCATTTTATTACTGATAATGTATATCCACTTCTTAATGCATGCAAAAATTGAATATCTCTACTAAAACCTTTAGTAACATTTACAACAACACATCCATAGTTAATGTCATTGTTGCGAAATTAATTTCTAATTGGGAAGGCTATTCTTTAACAAATTTAATCCATTTAAAAAGAGTTCCACGTGGTGTTTAGAACTTAACATTTCAAAAAGACATTTTTGTTAATCTATAACGACAAAGACACTAAAAAACAATATAATTCAAATCAAATATACATAAATATAATTCAAATCAAATATACATAAATTAGATAAATTCAATATACATAAACTATATTTTATATATACATATATATAAACAATGTAAAAATAAAATAAAAATCAACATAAACCAACAAAATAAATATTACAAGTTAATATAAATGATGTAATTCAAATAAATTATTAAATTATATAATTCAATGTGTTATTTCATTTTGTTGTGCAAATTTTATAAAATACTTTTGTAACACTTTAACATGAAATTAATAAATCTATAAAAAAATTATAAAAGTAATAAGAATAATAAATTTATCTTCCAAATGGATGATAAGGATATACAAAAATGTATAGAAGTAATAAAGATAATAAATTTATCTTCCAAATAGATGATACGGACATACAATAAGTACTTTGTAACAACACCCTATCTCAAAAATACCATTATAATAAGAAATTTACACACAATGGATGAGGCTTACTCGACATGCATCAAATTGAAGATGATGATGAGTACATGCATATGACAAGCACACCACTTTCTCATGATGAGTATAATAAGAAATTTACACACAATGGATGAGGCTTACTCCACTTGCATCAAATTGAAGAGGATGAGACTTACTCCACATGCATTAAATTGAAGATGATGGTCAGTACATGCATATGACAAGCACACCACTTTCTCATAGTAAAAAGAAACAACTCACTCTTCAAGCTACAAGACCACTTGAAGGGAAAAATAGAGAATATTTATAAACAATTGAGTAGTATAGACATATGAGTTATTAATTTAGAGTATTATGAGAAAATGGTGTATTGATAATTTCTATGGATCTTTCTATATAAGAATATTATGATAGATCTTAGTGGGTTAGCTCTTGTGGTTGAGTGTTTTGGTCATTAGGAACCAATTATCAAAATATCATAAAAACCTTAGAATAAGTACTTAGCGCCTTGACAAAGAGAGAAATTCAGATAATAAGCCTCTTCGAGAGGGAAACCTCCTTATACATCATATGAATTCACAATTCCAAGATGATTCCAAATGAAAAGGTCTCCTTGGTGTATATATGAGACTAGCAGGTATAATTACAACTAATGGACCCAAGCCGACATAAATAAAAGAAAAATATTAATGTGATATTCCCCAATTAAGGGGTGTTGTGCCACTAATTAGGGCTTCACATGCCCCTCCCCTTCAGAAAAATGTTGTCCTCAACACTTGAGTAGTTCTGGATGCTTCTATATAAAAGACTCATCTTCCCACATGGAATCTTTCGCAGGTAGTTTCTTCCACTTAATGAGATACTCTGAAATTGATATATTCCTCAGCTAGCGAATTCTTGTGTAGGTGATAGCTTTAGGATCTAATATGATTTTTCCTTCCTCATCAAGTTCTAGAAATATAGTTTGAATTGGAATCTTGTCACCTATAACCTTATTTAATCATGAAACATGGAATATAATGTGTACTTGCGAAGATGCAGGAAACTCCAATTTGTATGCCATAGTACCAATCTTTTGCAACACCTTCTAATGGCCATAGTACTTTGGTTATAATTTATTATCCTTCTTATCTTGCTTGAGGGACATCTATTTATATGGTTGTAGTCTTAAAAATACCCAATCCCCTACTTCGAAACTTCTTTCAATACGATGTTGATCTTCTTATTGTTTCATGTGATTTTGTGCTATGGCAAGGTTGTCATTTAAGATTTGGAGAAATTGTTGTTGATTCTCGATGTGATCTTCCACTGCTTGAACCTTAGATTTTTCTTTTAGAGAATAAGTGATCGATGATGGGTGATATCCACAAAGAACCATAAATGGTGTCATTTTTGTTACAGTATGAAATGAAGTGTTATACCACCATTCTTCCAAGGGTAACCACTTGAACCATTATGTTTGTTTATCAGAGACAAAGGAATGAAGGTATCCTTCTAGACATTTTTTCACTGTCTCGGTTTTTCCATAATATTGAGGATGATAATATGAGTTATGAGCCAATTGAGTACTCAAACAAGAAAATAATTATGTTCAGAAATGTCCAGTGAATATGGGATCTTTGTCACTTACAATAATATTTGGGATTCCATGTAGTTTTTGAACTGTCTCCATGAATACAGTTTAAATTGTAATGGCTTTGAAAGGATGAGAGAGTGCACACAAGTGTGCATACTTGGTAAGTCTAGAAACAATCAACATGATGACACTCTTTCCTTCATACTTTGGTAACCCTGTGATGAAATACATGGAAACCTCCTCCCATAGTTGACCTGGAATGGCTAATGGTTGTAAAATACCTCGGGTTTTAATTGTTTCCACCTTATTTTTCTGGAAAAACAAATATTCCTCCACAAACATTTGAACATCATTTTTAAGGCCATCCAAAAATATTTCCCTCTTGACCCTATGATAGGTGTTCAAAAATCCTGAGTTCCCTCCCACCAGAGAGGTGTGTAATTCCAAAAGTAACTTTTGTTTGAGGTGGGATTTCTTACATAAATATAAGAGTTCTTTGTACCATAGTGAATCATTTTTCCATGTAAATGTATCAAATACAATGGAATCTTGTTGCAACCTTTGAATGAGAGTCCACACTACTTCGTCATTCTTAGATTCATACCTCAATTCTGTTATCCAATTAGTTTGGATCATAGAGATAACACAGAGAAATGACTCAACATATTCATTCTTTCTTGAGAGTGCATCTGCCACAACATTTTGCTTCCCCTTTTGTAGATGATTTCAAAGTCATAACCCAACATATTGGTCACCTGTTTTTTTTTTCTCTTATGAAGATAATATTTGTTCCAAGAATTATTTAAGACTGTCATGATCTGTTTTGGGGATATCTTCTTCCTTCATTATAATCTGATGATACCCTGAATGGAGATCCAACTTTGTGAAGTATATTACTCCATGTAGTTCATATAACAATTCATAAATTATGGGAATGAGAAACTTGTATTTAATGGTGATCTTGTTGAGCTCTCTATAATCTGGACACATACACCATGATCCATTTTTCTTGACTACCATTACCACCAGTGTATAGTAAGAAATTTGGCTAGGTCTAATAATTCTAGTCTCTAACATTTCTTCAACCATATGCTCAATATCACTCTTCTGGGCATAAGGGTATCTATAAGTCCTGATGTTAGGAGGAGAACTCCCAGGAATTAACTGAATAACATAACCATGATCGCTAGTAGGTGGAATAACTCGGGGAATATCTTCAAATACTTTGGAATGCTCCTCAATTATTCATTGGAGATATACGAGAATACATGGATTAGATATTTGAATATCTAGTGAGCATAGTTGTACAATTACACCATGATTCCCCTTTTTCAATAATTTTGTCATGCCATTAGAGATTATCACCTTACTGGGTTTCCTTGTGATACCCTTTAACTCAATTTCCTTTCCTTCCAATCAAAATTTCTTGAGAAGTTCTTGAAAATTAAAATCCATAGTTCCCAATGATTGTAACCATTGGACCCCTATTATGACATCAACACCACCCATGGGTATAACAATCATTGGAATATTCATTACATATTCGCCCATAGTAAGATTGATATTATGGAATTTTCTTGAGAAATTGATAGTTCCTCCATTTTCAATAATTACTTGAAACTCTGGAACTAGATATATAAAACAATTGAGAGATTTGGCTAATTTGCAGTCAATGAAATTATGAGTATTACCATAATCAATTAGTGCTATTACCTTTTTCCTTTTGATACATCCTTCGATCTTGAGGGTTTTAAGAGTGTTAATTCCATCCAAACCATGACATGATATGGTAGGACTCATCTCTTCAGAATAAGTCTCTTCTCCATCTTCATATTGATATGGTTCTTGTTATTGTTCTTTTTCTCCTTCCTCTTCACAATATATGTAGAATAATTTCTTCTCGCCACACTTATGTCCCTTACTGTACTTGTTGTCACAATTAAAGAATAAACCTTTTACTTTTATTTCCTCCAATTTTTTAGGTTTTAACCTTGTAGGTTGAGGTGGTTTAGAAGAGGAAACATTATTATCTTGATAGATGTTAGGGGTGGTCCTTCTAGTAGCCATAGCCAAATTTTTACTTTCAACATTTCTCGCCACATTGAACACATTCTCCAATGACTTGGGTTCCCAAAGGTGAACCTCATGTTGAGTTTTATCCTTTAAATTTCCTATGAAGACATCAATTAGGGGCTCATATGGAATATTTGTTAACTTTATATTCAATCTTCGAAAGTTCTCAATGTGCTCCATAACTGAACCTGTTTGCTTGATATTTATCAATTAGCTGAAGAACGTATTTCTCCTTGTATCCTCATGGTGTGCTATCATTTATTCCATGAAATTTTTCCAAGTGACAAGTGATATGCGAGAACAAAGCCATAGATAACACAAAAATTGATTAGGTTCTAAATATAAGGATGCAATTTGTACCTTTTGTGTTTGAGGCACATCATGTGTATCAAAGAACTACTCCATCTAGAGTATCCATGTGATTGGATCGTTTCCATCAAAATTTATTATATTGATCTTGGAAAGTGGTTGGTCTTCAACCCAAAGCTAGAGTTTCTGTAGTCTTGATTCATCTTCCATATGTCCTCTCCATGAATTTCATGGGATACATTTTCACTTTCAGGTGGCCTTTCTATTAGAAACTTTTTCAACCCTTCCATGATATCCTCTTTTAAGCCATACATATTAGTATACATCATCACTTCTAACTTATATTTAGTTGAATCCATAATCCATTGTAGTTCATCTTTTGTTACTTCCTTCTTTTGTAAATAATCTATGTAGTTTCACATTTCTTCACCTTCATCAAGAGTCCAAGTAGGATTTTATGAGGGCTTATTTGGTGTAGAAGTTCCCTTTTTTGGTGGCATGTTCGCCAATTATCACTACAAGGTAGGAATTCCTAATTGGCTTAGGCAGAGGTCCTCACAGACAAGTGAGTGTCAGGTGTTATAGCTCTTTGATATATGTGCAGGTTCCAACACTAGTACTCAACCCAATATATCAGGGAACTAACTAAGGAGGATTGGCAATGCCATTAGCCATACTATCTGACTACCCAGGTAATAGAGAGTTATCTCCCCAAGTGTTTTTCTTGGTGTACTATAGAAATAAGAAGGAAAAATGGCTTGCTCGGTTTCTCTCACGAGTCTAGCGGTCTCCGGATATACACTAGGTATGTGGGAGCTCAAATCCATAGTAGTTTTTTCTAATTAAAAATCATTTGAAAGGGGCCTTTCTATATACTCTAGGTACATGGAAGAACCACACAATCCCTGGGTTGTAGCGCTGACAAGTAATGATAACTCCCATTTTTAAAGACGTTGGAATACGTTTGTACCCAAAAAACCATAAGATTCTCCAAAATTTAAGAGATACTCAATTTATCCCACTTTATTCCACTTTTTGAATCACCCCAATTGGATCTTCTATTCAAAAGATATGCAAATTTCCCAAAAAAACATGCACCTTTTAAAACACTCATTTGGATATTGTTCTGCTAGTTGAATTTTCTTCTTTTGTAGCACTGTAATTTCGGCCCTTTTGAGTCTAAAATTTCTACCTCAGGTATCCTTATGTGTATTCTTTCCAACCTTAGAGGTTAGACTAATATTGGATTCTCCCATACAATTTTATCATAATGTTTTGAAGATGTGTTGATTGTTTTCCCTTTCAGGAGAGAAAACTTGTACAGACTGCCATGTGTCACTATCTTCACTTCAGAAATAGAAATTCATAAAATTACAACTTTATTACTTACCCTAACCAATGGAATAGGTCTCACTCCATTTGGAGCTATGTAGGTTCAGATATAACAATTTTCCCAAGAACATTTGTTTTAGACTCAAATCTAGACCAACCAGAAACCCTAATTTACTCGAGGACTAAATTTTAGAGTAAAATTAATCAAGGGATTAAATTTGTACACACGATACTTCACTATTCCTCCTTCTTACTATAAAAATTTAGAACCTTAAACCAAGCCAAAAAAAATTGTTCATGGAAATTACAAGACAACTTGTATCATACTAGTTTTAGGAGTAGTCAAAAACCCTAACCTGAACAAAAAGTGTCTCCAAAAATATAACAAAAACATATCTGAAATTTGGACCCACGTTAGCTATTTATGTCTCCTCTACACCATAGAAATTCTGTATCCTTAAACCTTCTAGAAAAAATGTTGTAGCGAAAATTCCAAGAAGACTTGTTTTGAAGAAGCCAATCTTGAGGATTGTCTAGCTCTGATACCAAATGTTAGGAACCAAATATCAAAATAGCATAAAAACCTCATAATAAGTACTCAATTCCTTGAAAAAGATATAAATTCATATAATAAGACTCTTCAAGGGGGAAACCTTCTTATACATCATATGAATTAACAATTCCAAGATGATTCCAAATGAAAAGGTCTCTTTGGTATATATAGGAGACTAGTAGGTACAATTACAGGTAATGGACCCAAGCCGACATAAATAAAATAATAATACTAATGTAATATTCCACAATTAAGGGGTAATGTGCCACGAATTAGGGCTTAATAGTGTTTATTTTGAATGAGGTATTTGGGTCAAATCCCTGACCAACTATTATTACTCTTTGATGAGATTGTTGAGCCTCACTCAAAGTCCCCACCAGGTTAGGACCATAATCAAGTCAATGTCTTACCTTGTTTACCATCCACAGAATGTGGGGAAGTACACGAGGGTTTCCCATTATTTATTCCATCAAAAAAAAAATATATTATGATAGGAAAGGGTCAGGTGACGCTTCCCTAAGATCCCCTCAATGATAATAATATACTTGATAAAGGATTATCCTATCATCTAGTTGGTTTCCCTTTAATATAATATTATTCCTAAGGAAGGGTTGTTTGTTCCTTCATCAATATCCCCTCAAAGAGAATACTACACTTGAGGAAGGATAGATCGACCATTCCTCAGTTTCATCTCGAAAAAAATACTATGTTAGTGGAAGGGTCGACCAAAATTACTAGGGTTTTGATTAGTTGATCCTTCACTAGACTTCTCCTTGATAAGAATATGATTCTTGAGGAAAGGTCAACTAACCCTTCATTGGGATACAAATCCATGAGAATTCTATGCTAGAGGAACATTTGACCAACCCTTTTTAAGAATTGACCTTGATGGGAATACTATTTTGGAGGAAGGGACGACAAGCTCTTCCCTAGTCTTCTAGTTTATGATAATTATATAATAAGAAAAGGATCCACTAACTTCTCCTTGAGAAACCCCTCTATGAAAAATATATAGTAAAGGAAGAGTCAACCAACCCTTTTCTAGTAACCTATCTATGAGAATTATGTGCTATAGAAAGGGTTAGTCGAGGTCTCTTTGGTTAACCCTTCGAGAATTATATAGCTGAGAAATTTTCATCCATACCTTTCCCAAGAGCCCCTTCAAGGATAATATAGTGGTGAAGGAATGGTCATCCAACCATTCCGTAGGTTATCACTCTATAATAATTCTATGTTAGAGTAAGGGTTAGTTGAATCTTCCCTTATAACATCTTATTCTAAGAAAATACTTTGTTATTAGAAGGGTCATATAAATATTTGCATGGATCTACTTTAATGAGAATATAGTTGAGAAATTTCCATCCATACCTTTCCCAAGAACCCCTTCAAGGATAATATAGTGGTGAAGGAATGGCCATCCAACCATTCCCTATGTTATCACTCTATAATAATTCTAGGTTAGAGTAAGGGTTAGTTGAATCCTCCCTTATAACATCTTATTCTAAGAAAATACTTTGTTATTAGAAGGGTCATATAAATATTTGCATGGATCTCGTTTAATGAGAATACTATGTTTAAGGAAGTGTTGATTGATGCTTATCCTTGCTTCCTTTCACTTTATTACTATTGTGGAGGAAGGGTTGATACAACGTTGACCAAGATAAGTTGGAGAGGATGATTGACACCATCCCAAGCCAACTTTGATGAGAATAATGTGTTGGATGAAGGGTTAGTTTCAAATTATCGTATTTTTTCATCAATGACAATATAGTTCCAAAGGAAATATTAATAAACCCTTTCAAGGTATCTTCCTCAATGAGAATATTATGTTGGAGTAATGGTTGGCCAATACTCACTTTAGATTCCACTTTATGATATATATATATATATATATATATATATATATATATATCATCGAGAAAGGGTCAACGATTCTTTTGTGAGATCTTGCTCAATGAGAATACTATGTTGTTTGAAAATCCATATGAATATTTTTTTTTGGCTCTTTGTGAATGGGAATACTATATTCAATGAAGGTTCATCCAATATTTAATAGATACCTATTTGAAAATTGTGCTATTGATGAGGAAGGTTTAGATGGCATTTTCTACGGTTACAACCTGATTTTAATACTATGTTTGATGAAAGGTTGATTGAAAATTCCCCTAACCCCCTTTGACAAGAATACCATCCTAGAAGAAGTGCTGATTGACCCTTCCTAGGCTTGGGAAATTATGATAATACTATGTTGGAGGAATGTTTTCTCAACCCTTCTATGGACTCTCCCTAGATGATAATATTATATTAGAAAACAATCTGGTAGACCCTTCTCGAGTGTCACCCCAATGATAGTATTCAACTAGATGAAGAGTTGATCAATCCTTCCCTTGGATGATATTACCATACTAGAGGATGTGTTAACCATTCCTTCCCTTTACTTAGGGACTATAACCCACTGTCCCATTAAACCCCAACAAAATTACCCCTATGACGCTAATTACTATCATCTAATAAAAAAAAATCTATCCATTTTACAAACCGTCCCAAGAATCTCCAATTTTGTTCCACCTCATCACTACCAACATATCCTTCATACCTCTCCTCTCACATATATTATTGTCACTATAATTGTTATCAAACAACAATCCCATCCATGAACAAGTGACCAAATCGCAAAGAGATCTAGTAAATGCTAGACCCCAAATATACAAGATCACACTCACTATTGAAAGACTAGAATTAGCTATAACAAATTACTTTATGTGTTATTTCTATTTAATATATAATTTTCACCTAATTATAAATTCCCCTTGATTATGGTAAGTATTTTCTTCATGATTTTGTTGTTTTAATTATTCTTATTGAGTTGTTGGTTGACTTGGAGAAGGATCTCAAATTCATATATCCCTAGGTGGTAGGGCTTGATTCAAGGTTTATGAATCAATCAAGGTTTTAGAAACCATTTATTTGACATTTACCTTATGAAAATAAAATATTTTAAGTTAGTATAGGTTATTTGCAAATTTTCAAATGTTATGGTTGTATTATTTTGACTCTATTTTGAATATATATTTTGGGGAAGAGGGATATACCACGAGGTGTTCCTTGAAACAAATGTGTATATATTAACAAGTACACAACTAGATATCATCCCAAGAAACTTTTAGCACCTCTATAGCTATAGCTTGGTAAATAAAATCACTAAATTAAGTGGAGATATTTATATGCCTTATATATAATCAATTGAAAGGAAAACAAAAAACCTCTGTCTCTATATATAAGTATATATAAGTTAAGATTACTCATAGTCTCATGGAAGGAAATGGGGTTGCTAATTCCCAATGTAGTCTTAAAGTAATATTTGCTATCATAAATAGAATTCTAAAATTCAAGATCACTTTTTTCATTATCCATGTAAATTACAATATGTTTTCCCCAATGAAATATAGTGTGTCCTTAGTGTCAATAGATACACTATCTTCCCCCAATATGTTCACGTGTATTCTTATAAATATGTTTAAGATCAACCTAGAGAATGGAAATAAAATCATTTTATATTATGTAGATGAAGAGATCAAAATAGAAATGTATATTTTTGGATTCGCGACCTAACTTATTCAATAAGCTTCATATACTCTATGTGAATGTGTTAAAGAAATATAAACCAAACAAGAGAGCTAGAATTAATTAACCAAAAAGTAAGAAATGGAAATCACAGACAGTACATAAAGATTTCTCCTGGAAACCCTTAACTAGGAAATTCAACAATATTTGAGCAAATACCACTCCTTCATTGTTTTATTCATTCATCGAATAAAGAGTTGCATTATTAACATTGGTCCACACCTAACACAAAATTCATCATCCTACTCCCTTTCTTAGCACAAGAAAAACTATGCATACAATTAGCTTACATATTCATGATCATTACATATATTATCTCATAATATTAACCTCAAAAAGTATTACATAACACCATATTTATAGGAATATACAACATGTAAAACCCTAATTCATGGCACCAAAAATGGTCAAAAATCCAATAATATGATTGGTTGTGACCCTTCAAATATTAGGATTTTTCTATAGGTTTTTAACACTAGTCGAACACCATTCAACTACTAACTAGTTGACTACCAGTCGAATACAAATCAAGCATCCAGCTGATATCCAATCAGTCACCCTATCAACCATCTAGTTTACCTCTATTTATATATTGATCAAATTATCTAGTCGGGTTATCAACCATCTGTTGACCATCAACTCAACTTAACCATCCAATTGATTAATTATGAGGCAATCATCCTCGACTAGCGAGTTGAGTGAATAAGTTTCCACTACAAAGAATATAAATTTCCAACATTCTCCCAATTGTTGTCTTCTTTTTAGAAACAAGAGAATCTAAACTTTTCTTCATTGAACCAGGGTGAAAATTAGCAATACCTCTCTACACCAAGAGAACTTCAGTTCACTCATACAATCAGTTAAAGAGGCTTGAATGTTTTCCAAATTATTCTCCTTCTCTAGCAGCACTTTCTTGCTTTCCACCATGTCTCTCACAAAATGGAATTGTACATCAATAGGCTTTGTCCTAGAATGGTAATATGGGTTCTTTTCCTAGAAAATTGTGATCTAACTATCATAATTTATCTGCAGTGGTTATTTTTCAAACCCAATATTTGAACAAAATATATGTAATAAAAATATTTCCTTGTTGGAATGGGTGGCTTCCATTTATATAGCTTCTATTTTAGACAAGGATATTACCACCTTTCTCTTGCTCATCCATTTCATTACTCCATCGAACATATTAAACACATATCCACTAGCCGACCTTCGCCAATCAACATCACCAACCCAATCAACATAAAAAAATCCATGGCTATTCACTTCCCTATCAATGTCAGGTTTCCCTAGGTAATATATCACATACTATGTTGTGCCACACAAGTACATAAACACTCTCTTAACAATAATATAGTGCTCTTTCCTAAATGTCCACTTACTCAATGATCCCACTTACTAGAAAATATATGGTCAACTGCATACCATTATATACATCATACAACCAATATATCTAGCTAGGGAATGCATTCCATGTCTTTTATTTCTCCTTGTGTCATTGGAAAATCTTCAACAATTAGTTTTACCCCTACGAGAATATGTACCTTGACCAATTTTCACTCCTACATGTTAAAATGTTCTTAGAATATTTCAACATACTTCCTCTAATATAACAAAAAAATTCTAATTGTTTGATCTCTCTTAATCTCCATTCCCAAAATGAAGTCACTAGCACCAAGATCCTTCATGTTGAACTTGGAGGATAGTTGCAGATTCACCTCCTTTATAGAATCCATGTTTTTTGCAACAAGCAATATGTCATTGACATTCAATCCTACATAGATGAAATGATGATCTTGTTTCTTGGAATACACATAGTGACCAAACTTTCTTCTGACAAATGATAAAATGAGGATGTACATGTCAAAACATTTGTACCACATCCTTGGTGATTAATTTAGTCTATAAAAATATCACTTCATCTTTCACAACAACTCTTTCTTTCACTTTACTACAAATCCTTTAGGTTGTTTCATGTAGATTTGTTCTTCCAAATCCCCGTGTAAGAAAAATCTATTCACATCCATTTTCCCTATTTCAATATGAAATCCAAATACATTATTACTTTAATGGAATTTAATTTCTCAACAAGAGAGAAAATATCACCAAAGGAGACTTCCTTGACTTGGGAATACTCTTTCACTACTAGTAAAGCTTTGTATTTATATACTTGAACTACTGTTCTCAACTTCTTTTTGAATACCCACTTGATACATATGGGTTTTATTCCATTAGGTAGATTGGAAAAATCCAATTTGTCACTCTTATGAAAGGATTCCATTTCTTCAACCATGTCCTCCTTTGTAACGACCCTGTCGTTACGACAACAAGCGACGTACAATAGGTCACAATATTTTTTTTTCCTTTTTTTTAGCGTTGCATTAGGAAATTAAATCTAATCAATCTAAAAAGGAACATGAGAATCATTGGCATAAAACATCATATACCACCTTACATCCCAGGTGCAACGGCAATGTCTACTTAAATTTAAGGCGCACGATTAAATCAATCATCGAATTCACCATATATAACATCATTTTCAAGGTACTCTCATGATCTAAATGCCAGACTAACAATTTCACTTATCGATCAATGCACGCAAGAATCCAATCATGGAAATCATACAACAACATTGCGATGAGAGCATTAGTAACTAAGGCATAAAAAAATATGCGTCAACTTAGTCCATAGCGCAAGAAACGTAACGACTACTCCTCAGCATAATCCAAGGTGCAAGATAAACAATTTCTAAACCATTATACATGACATAAATACATAACAACATGTGTTTCCTTGCATGTTTAAAAGTTGTGTTTCCTCTATCTCTCTATATATAATAATCTATTTTTACGGTCACGGGTTAGTATGATGGTTTACTATTTAATAACCTTCTCCACAATATGATCATACTATTATCTTGAAATAATGTTAGATTTTAGAGTATGTATGATTAACTTTATATTATGGATTAGTTGAGACAACGATTTAATTCCTAAAGTCACAATGCAATTCCAATCAAAACTTGAGTGATTCCTACACTGCCTCTAACATCATTATGAACCTCTCTACTTTGTGAAGTTTTCCACCTTTTACATGAATAATTTTTTGGATACATATATTGTGAATAAATCAATAATTTTTTTATTGGTAAATGTTTATTTATAAAACTTTCTTGATATAGGGATATGACATACCAATATTGAAGTCCTTGTGCAATAACAAACCATATGTTTTTAAATTAATAAAATTAGAAACAAATTGTGAAATCTCAATGAAAAGAGTTAAAAATTAAGAAAACATGGATTCATTTTCAAGTTAAAACCTTTGGACCACAGACACATTAGGGATATTAACGATGGAATTGTAACTAAAACCATACATTCCATTCCAAGGTATGCTAGATGCATTTATGAATAATTTTCGATGAAAACTCGGCACAAAATAGTCTTGGGTATAATGTACAAAAAACTAGGATATAAATTTAGTAATGTAAAAAAATGACTTGGGTCTAAAGTGCAGCAATAGGAGATTTAGAATAAAATAACTCATGTCTAGAGAAAAGCCAGATCAACATTCCCGACGTTCATAGTCATCAAATTCGGATTTTAAAGTTGAGCTCCGCAAGATTGCGTATCTAAATAACAATTATATAATTAAACAAGATCCGCAAGGTAGGGCACGCAGTTGGGTGTTACAGAGTTAGACTCAGGTCCCTCTATATTTTTTTTAAATATAAACTGAAAAAATCATAAAGGGAACGATGTTTTATCACACCAAAAACGTGGAGGTACACGCCTAACCATCATGAGTGGGGCCGCAAATTCGTTAAGGTGGGAGGTAATCTCGTTGGGATACCACAGTCAAACGCAGAGGAAAAATAGACCCTCTATAAGCTGAGGACGAGATGGGGGAGAGAATCACAGAGATGATTGTCAAATCGCTGGGAAAGGACTCTCAAGCACCTAATCTATGGAGGATCGAGAAATAAATGGCCAAAATCACTGCTGCAGTATTAAAACTCGTGAGCGTTCCACTGAAATCGGGCAGCAAAAACGTTGGCAATAAAAAATTGGAACCGCTGCTACAGGAAGGAATTTCAGGGGCAGTCCACATGATTTGTTCCATACCACCTTCTGGAGGATCAAGAAATCCTTGTCGACAAAGAAAAATTCATACAAGCTTATGGATGAAAACTGGAGGCAAATACGAGGTAGTGAGGTGTGATTTTCTTCATCGTTACTTCCGTAAAGATACAACGCACGAAGGAACCAGAGAAGGCGTACAGTCTGCCTCCAAACTACATCAAAGAAAATACATGAAAGGCCCGATAATCAATTGATATTGAGAAGGCATGGGATTTGATGTAAGGTATAAATCATTGGGAGGCAGGGGTGCAGGTTTGATGATCGCAAGAAAGAAAAAACCTTCATCAAGCTTCATTGTCATCTTGGATTAAAGGAGAATCTCCTCAGGTTGGGAAAAATACAAGTTTAACGACATTTCTTGTCCAAGTTCAAGATCGGGTAGCACACCCACCGCGTCACTTAACATTTTGGTTTAAATAGTG
>JASDQU010681839.1:47644-94162 GCA_032191745.1 Picea mariana | reverse complement strand
CAAAGTACTTCAGTCATCAGTCTGCATCTTCTGACTTCATACTTTGGGGGGCATTCTGTTACACCTCAAAATTTCTCAACTGGATAAGTGTCGCACATGTCTCTCACTTGTCGCAAGTGTCGCAAATGTTATTAGGTCGTGCTATCATAATGACGACACTAAAAAGACACTTGAAACCTCTTATATGATTGGTTTGAAGGGAGAAACTGGTTCACTGGAGTCAAACATCTCTTAACACCTAAGAAGGCTTCTTAATCAAGAGTTTGGAAGGGGAACGCTCCCCTAAAACTGCCTGAGAAGTGCTGGCGCCCCTCTACCATGCTTCATAAGCGTTGTAGCGCTTCTCCACCCCTTTGCAGAAGTGCTACCCAGATTTGAAGCGCTGGCGCTTCCCTTGGTCTTCTCTGGAGCGTTCTAGCGCTCTGATGCCCCTTCTAAAGGAGCGCTCTCCATTCTGGGTAAATTGTTAGCCCGGTGAGAAGAATAAGGGGAGAATCATTCGAGTTTGGGAGTCGGTTGAGCTCAAATTCTTGGTTCTATCAAAATATCTCTGATCCAAGGAGGAGGTTCCTAACTGGTTCTAAACATAACTCAAGTGGTTAGGCCCTTCCTATCCTATATAAGCAAGCTCTATGGTGATGAAGAGGGGGAAGAATTGGATATGTCAAACTTATGATCTTGGACGAAACTTACAGTTAGCCAAAGGAGATCAATCATTGAAGCTGCTGTCATCCAGGTTGTGAATCTTTCAGGCAAGGGTTAGACGAAGAGGACTTGACGAAGCTGTTGCATTCGCATCTACGATTGTAAGTACTGCTGTCATTATTCTCATTAATATGACAAGCTTGGCCTGTTTCTTTATAGTTTGTGTCTAATGTTACATAAGCTTATCATTTAGTGATAGATCTGTTTTCAAGCTAATGTCAATAGAGTAGGAAGTGGTCGTATCTTGTTTTGTCCACAGACCTCAGTGAGGAGAAAAGGATTGGAGCGCGAATCGGAGCGTGCAGGGACAAACGTCGGTTAAAAGGTACTTCTAACATCCTTCCTTGTCATGAATTAGGCTTAGATAGATTTGAGAGAAATTCAGTGTCCATGTTAAGCACTTTTCTGTCTAGGGTTAAGGTCAAGCCCTAGAGGTCGATCTACTTGTCCGCAGGCAGATTTTCCTACAACAAATGGAATCATCAGGTCTCACCATGCTCACTTTTATTTTCGACCCACTGGCACGTGGTACACACCCATGTGTACACTTCCATATCAGTGACGTCAACTTGACCCACTACTTCGGCTCTTCGGGATTTCATGATTTCGACTTCGGTAGTTTGTGTGTCCGCACATCCCACTTCTCCTGATAGCCAAAATCCAAAATCACGATCTAATGTGAAATCCAACAGTTAGATTTTTCTTTTAGATCTACAACGTAGATCCTTTCGATGTTTTGGGGTTTGTACATCAACACAACTCGCTTTTCCCAAAGCCGAAATTGTGAAATCGTGATTTACTCTCTTCTTGATCCAACGCTCAAGATCTTTTCCCAGATCTATGGTGTAGATCTTTTCAGGATTTCGTGGTTTCGGATTTTGGGGTTTTGGTCCCGAAGGTTCTCACCCTTGCTTCCCTCTCCAAGTCCCAACTACCGAACTCCCACAAGGCTTCTCAGATATCCTTCCGGCACCTTCTCTAGATCCGATAGTCATAACATATCTCCTTTCCTCCGATCAGGTCCAACGGCTCCAACACTTTGTGCGTTGATCTCTCTCTCTCCATGGTCAATTACCACGCTGGCTGTAGTTTAATATGTCGCTACTCCTCTTGAGCTTCTTAACATAGCCAAGTAGTCCGTTGACACTCAAAAACATTCCGAGGTCCAAAATTAGTCATCCAGACACAATTTCTTCTCAAAGCCTCGATCCAAAGACCACTTATTCGGCCCATCCAGGCTCAACATTAAAACTAGGCTCTGATACCAAACTGTAACGTCCCCTGGACCGTCATCCCACTGGCCGGGCAAATGCTACTATGTAGAACAACATCATTCTCATACTTAATTAATAACATGCATTTAAATCAAACTAGACACATTTAACTCAGAGTAAGCACAAGATTACTGCTAACATAAATAATCCTTGGAATTAACAATAATTCATATGCATAACATAGTACATGATACATACAAGCATCACAGGCATGAAAAACATAATATTAAGCATAAGATGATATTTATCTTTGAAACCATCGTAATTCCACCAACTACGTACAGGCCTTCCATGAACCTCCCAGCCTTAGACCATGCTGCTCATCATGATCAGTAGTGGGTCACCCCTGAGCTGGGACTAAGCTCCACCCAAGACAAGGAATTATAGTCTAGGCTGAGGTTACAGGGAAATCTTCAGAGAATAACTAGAAGGATTCTTCCCAGGATGCCTTCTTACGCTCACTACTCATGGACTCTCATTCCCCACATGCATGTTCCACCCAAGATTATACACCTTCACAAGCACAGTCCATCGGTGCTTCACATCCCTCTCTGGGGCTTGGCAACAGGCCTGATCAGGAAGTCTTAGAGCTCCGTAGCTGGTGTTGGACTCTCTCTAGAAGAATACCACTTCCCAACAGACTCTATAACCTGGAGAGAGATGCTCACAGGCCTTACAACCTACCTCTTCAAACACGGGACTGACAACCTACTTCTTCAACCAGCTTCAGCCCAATTTCAGCAAGGTGAGGATAACAACAACAACAACTGGTGAATTCCACTCAGGAAAAAAAAATAGAAGGTAGAAACCCAAAGTTAGTTCAAGTACAGACTCAACTCTGCAAGAGATAATAGGCTAGGCTCACAGCGTATGCAGGTGACACGGCTCAATCTATGGGTTCTTCACCAGTTTCAGGGTGCATGACAAGGAATCAACACAGAGGTCAAACAAAGACTCAAATGGTTCAGACAACGAATACCTCGGCTTCTCTGCAAAACATTACAGTTTTCTGGTTTTCAACTTGCGTAAGGGTATGCAAGGATCAGATGTAAATGATGATGGAATGAGGAGCCCCCCTCCATGGCTGACTTCTACCTTTTTTTAACTGCATGTTCTTGGCTTGACACATGTCACCCATGATACTGCATGCACTCCATCAGCATGCGTTCCTCTCCAGGAACTTAGGAAAAAACAAATATTTCACATGGATTTTGGAATAATATTAAAATATTACTCCCAAGGACTTAAGCCCCTAGGCTCAACACTTAGCCTCTCTTTCCCACCTTCTAGCCCCCAATCCCTTACCTATTCTATGGAAGCTTAGTTCCCCATCACTCATTCATCATGGTCGGTCTGCACGTAGCAGTGTTTATATTTTTATTAATATTCTGCATGATTACATATACAAAAGTAGGCTCACGGCCTTAACACTTAGGCTCTCCGACCTAATAACACATAATCCCACCAGATTATATAAACTTGGATCACCAGCCTATAAAACATAATTACAATTCATAATGCAAGATTTATACTTCATATACATGATTTACAACAGGGCTTGGCCTTGGGGACATTACAATTCCCTCCCTTTAGTTTTGCACTGTCCTCGGTTCATCTTTACACTGCATTTGCAAGCTTTTCAAAATTTTCAAAAATATGTGGGTACTCTGCCTGTATAACATATTCATGCTCCAATGTTGCGTCCTCAAGACCCTACCAGGTCCACTAGACCTTTACAATCCCTATAGCTCGATTCCGGAGCTGTTTGTTTTTCCTGTCCAATATGCACACATGATGCACGTGAAGGACACCTTCTTGTTCTACCTGAAGCACACTCCAATCGATAACATGATTAGCATATGGTATATATTTCTTAAGAAATGAAACATGAAGCACATTATGTACAGTCATATATGTAGGTAATGCAAGCATATATGCAATTGGCCCAATCCTTTCCAGAATTTCAAATGGCCCACAAAATCTGGCTGCCAACTTGGTGCAACTTCCCAGCTTCAGGGAACTCCTGTTAGCTTTCACTTTCAGGAAAACATGATCACCCACTTTGAACTCTCTGTGGGTTATGTTCTTATCAGCATAGCTTTTCTGCCTGTCCTAGGCAGCTTTCAAATTCTGCTTAATTTTTATCATTTGTTCCTCCATCTCCTTGAGCAACTCTGGCCCAACTACTGCTCTATCAGATGGATTATCCCAGATCACTGGAGTATTGCACTTTATTCCATAGAGTGCTTCAAATGGGCTCATCTTCAACGATGCATGATACCCATTGTTGTAGGCAAATTCTACCAAGTGTAGGTAGTCTTCCCATCTTGATGGTTTGTACATCACATACATTCTCAGTATGTCTTCTATTACTCTGTTCACCCTCTTTGTCTGTCCATTAGACCCGGGATGATAAGCTGCACTAAAGTTTAGATTCATTCTGAATCCTTTGAACAATACTCTCCAGAAATTTGAGGTGAATTTCGGGTCTCTATCGGACACAATCATTTTAGGAATTCTGTGCAATTGTGCCACTTCCTTTATGAAAATATCAGCAACATCTGTTGCCTTGTGAGTAGTTTTTAGTGGAATAAAATGGGCATCTTTTGTTTGCTTGTCCACCACCACCATGATCGAATCATGCAACTTGCTTGTTTTGGGAAATCTTGTAATAAAATCCATCGTTACTACTTCCCACTTCCACTCAGGAATGGGTAAAGGTTGCAGTAGCCCTACTGGGCACCTATGCCTAGCTTTAACTTTCTTGCACTCCATACATCTAGCGATGTATTCAACGATCTCTCTCTTCATACATAGCCAAAAGTAATGCCTCTTGACCACTGCTACTATTTTTTGATATCCAGGGTGCCCTGCATAAGCCACATTATGCATCTCCTGAAAAATCTTCTATTTCAAGCACTGGAAATTGGGTACAAAAATTCTATTCTTGTACAAGAGTATTCCATCTGTTTCCAATTTATAAATTTCCATGTTCTGTGGCATCTTACCCTTCTATAGCTTGGCTACCAATTCTCTGTACTGCAGATCTACATTTGCATCCTTCAGAATTTTTCTTTTAATATCAGTCTGATACATGCTAATGGTTGTAACATGTAATTCATGCACCCTCCTGCTGAGTGCATCAACCACTTTGTTCTCCTTTCCTTTGATATGCTTGATATCAAATTCATACTCACATAGAAATTCCAGCCACCTACTTCCAACCAACTCCAAATCATGAGTGGCATAATTCTTTTCATGCTCTTTCAGCTTCCTGGACTCATAACAGATTACAAATCCATTCTGACTGAGAAATCCTCCCAACCCTTCTTTACAAGCATCTGTGCACACCACGAAATCCACATTTGGATCTGCAATCCTCAAGATTGGAGTACTGGTTAATATCTGCTTCAAGCGCTGGAAACGTTTCTCACACTCTTCAGTCCACTGAAACATTTTCTCCTTCCTTTGCACGAAAGTGATAGGGTGATCTATCTTTGAGAACTCTGTGATAAACCTTCTGTAATAGCCTGCTAGACCCATAAAGGATCTAACTTTTTCCACATTCCTTGGAGCTGACCATTCTCTGATGGCCTCAACCTTCTCCGGATCCACGACGAACCCTTCTTTTGAAATAATGTGCCCCAAGTAATGGATCTACTTTTGATAAAATGAGCATTTTCTCAACCTGGCATATAGCTAGTGTTCTCTCAACATTTGCAGCACCATCCTCAGGTGTTGTTCTTTCTCTTCCTCTGACTTGGAATACACCAAAATGTCATCCCCGAAGACTATGACAAACTTGTCTAGATAGTCCCTGAATACACCATTCATTAAGCACATAAAAACAACAGGTGTGTTCGACAGCCCAAACGGTACCACTGTGAACTCGTAATGACCATACCTTGTTCTAAAGGTAGTCTTACTGATGTATTCATCCTTTATTCTTACCTGTTGATATCCCAATCTGATATTTATCTTCAAAAATATTTTCGCACCTTTCAACTGATCAAAAAGATCGTCGATCCTCGGCAGAGGATAATTGTTCTTGACAGTTACTTTGTTCAACTGTCTGAAATCAATGCATAGCCTCAACGTCCCATCCTTCTTCTTCATGAACAGTACCGGGGCACCCCAAGATGACATGCTTGGGTGAATGTACCCCTTCTTTAGAAGCTCCTCAAGCTACAATTGCAACTCTTTCAGCTCTGGCGTACTCATTCTATACGGAGCTTTCGACACTGGAGTTGCTCCAGGCATCAAATTTATAGAAAAATCAATATCTCTATTCGGAGGTAGTCTGTGTACCTCCTTAAATACATCTTCAAGCTCTATTAGTACCACATGGTCTCCAATATTTGAGACTTCATCTCTAGATGCTTCCTCCATAGGGACTGCAAACAATTGATAGTCTTTCATGTAGCACTTTTTCAACTACATTGGTGAGATTTCTCTAACAACCAAAGCTCTAGGAATTCCTTGCACTGTTTTCCAATTCCCCTCCTCATCTAGGCATGCAAATTCCTTGTTACGACAATCCAAGAGGGCATGGTGCTGGTCCAACTAGTCCATCCCATTTAAATAGTCATAAGAGCCTAAAGGCAGAATATTCAATTCATCCTTCGTGGTCAATACCTTCATGTCCACAGGACAGGACTTAACCAACTCAATGACTTTCCTCTTGGTTCTTGTAGCCAACTGCACTAACCAAGACTTTTCATGTTTTCTTCTTGATAAATGCAAACTTTCCACCACTCTAGGGTCTATATAACTATGGCTATCCCCTGAATCATTTAAAATAATAAATGGTTGGTTGTTAATCATACCTTCCACTTCAATCATGTGCGACTAAAATTCATCTTGCTTGTTGTCCAGGGCTGCATAGATCCTTGGCATTCCACTGCCCATGTCCTCCACTGTTTCAGCTTGTTGAACATTATGGACAGTTCTAGCTTTGCCATTTTTATGGGGACAATCTTTGTACTTGTGGTTCTCTTTACATTCCCAACACTGAATGGGCATCTGTCTCGGCCTTTGTTCCCCCACTTCAGCCATTCTCGACTCTCTAAATGATGGATGTCCTTGAGGACTATTTCTGAAAAAGGGAGGTTTGTTTCCCTTTTGCCTCTGTTCTTTCTTAAACTTCTTCTGGTCAACCCAAGCCTTCTGAAAGGTAGGCTTTTCTCTTTGTTGTTCATATAAGAATTTATCTCTTCTTATTGTTTCTTCCATAGTCTTAGGATCAACCTACTGAATCTTGTCACCAATGGGAGGTGGTAGTCCACTCAGATACCTCTGAATCTTGACAGCCTCATCTTTGATGAATGGAACATTCTTCAGTAATTCCAAAAACCTTCATTTGTATTCATCAATGGTCATGCTTTCGAGCTTGAGTTAGAAGAACGCCTTCATCTTTCTATCATAGTATCTTTTAGTCAGGTATTTCCTCTCGAAATACCTCTTGAATTCCTTCCATGTGATATCTTTCTCTCTAATGTGTTACACCTGCACAAGTTGATCCCTCCACATGGATGCTTTTCCTTTTATTTGATACATCACAATTCTTCCTTCTTCATGAGAGGAATAATTTTGTAGTTGGAAATATTCCCTCACGCCAAGCAACCATGTTTCAACATCTTCCTCCTTCTTATGTTCTCCATCAAAGGTAGGTGGCTTAATCTTGTTCATCTCCCATTTCAATTCATCCACTCCAGATATTTGGTGTTTTCTTATAGGGGATGGGATTGAACTACTGTGTGCTTCCTTATCAGAATGCTTTAGGGAGTGACGACGATGATTGCTACCATTCCTCAATCTTCTTTTTCTCTCAGGGGTCCTGGGACTCCCTGTTTTGCTTGTGTCACTCTCCTTTTCCAATTTCCTTTCTATTATTTCCATGTTCTTCAACATCTTTAAGTTGAATTCACCCTATCGATCCCTGACCCTCATGAGATTTCGGCTATCATCTCGGTGATCTTGGTCATGTCTCTACAATCTTTCAATGATTTTTATCATATGCCCTTCCTTATCCATCTCTTTTCCTTGCCCATTAAAGTTTGACCCTTTGACTCCCAAGTTGATATTCCTTCCTTCTCTTTCATTCTCTGAATTGGAGGCAATCCACACCTCTTCCATTTCTATACTTGGCATCGATTCACAACTGTCCTGACACTCGTTGAACTCTACACACACAATGTGCAGTCAACCGAAGTTTGTCAAGCCTTAAACCCTTAATAAAACTACAACATTCATAAACCAACGCGAATAAGAAAACGTTTCAATTCCATGAATTTTCTGAGCTCTGTTTGGCTCTGCAATTTCTGGAGATAGCCCCCATTTTCTTAGTCCCCAACCCATGTGTCCACGAGCCATGATCAAATGCTAAATTTCTAGGTGCTACCAAGATTTTCGGCCTTCAGAAATTTTTAAGTCACATAGAACTATGTCTTGGAGTTCCAATTACTGAATTCACGAAATTAGGTGGATCAACGGTCCATGTTTACTCATCCTCCAAAGGATGAAATCCATTGTGGTCCTTCCGTCATCAATTTTTTGGGGATTTTGGGACTCGAATTTTCAGGGTTTCAGACTTGTAGGCTCCCACACTCACTTCCCTCTCCAACTCCTGACTTCTGAACTTCTGACCTTTCTAGCCGTCGAGCCCACAACACAACTGTCACCAACCATAGTGGTGACATGTGGTGTACTTAAGAAGGTCCACGTTACCTTCAGTGACATCATCAGGTCCCACCATGCTTACTTTTATTTTCGACCCACTCGCATGTGGTGCACACCCATGTGTACACTTCCATCTCAGTGATGTCAACTCGACCCACTACTTCGACTCTTCGATATTTCGGGATTTCAGCTTCGGTATTTTTTGCGTCCGCACATCCCACTTCTCCTAATAGCCGAAATCTGAAATCATGATTTAACGTGAAATCCAATAGTTAGATTTGTTTGTTTTTTAAGATCTACGACGTAGATCCTTTCGACGTTTCGGGTTTGTAAATCACCACAACTCGCTTTTCTCAAAGTTGAAATCGTGAAATCGTGATTTACTCTCTGCTTGATCCAATGGCCAAGATCTTTTCCCAGATCTATAATGTAGATCTTTTTGGGATTTCATGGTTTCATATTTCAGGGTTTTGGTCCCGGAGGTTCTCACCCTTGCTTCCCTCTCCAAGTCCCGACTACCTAAATCCCGCAAGGCTTCTCGGATATCCTTCCGACACCTTCTCTGGATCCGACGGTCGTAAGGGATCTCCTTTCCTCCGATTAGATCCAATGGCTCCAACACTTCGTGCATTGAGCTCTCTCTCTCCATGGTCAATTACCACACCGGTTGCAGTTTAATCTGCTGCCACTCCTCCTGAGCTTCTTAACACATCCAAGTAGTCCGTTGACAATCAAAAATATTCTGAGGTCTAAAATTATTCCTCCAGACACAATTTCTTCTCAAAACCTTGGTCCAAAGACCACTTATCCGGTCCATCCAGGCTCAGCGTCGAAACTAGGCTCTGATACAAAACTGTAATGTCCCCTAGACCGTCATCCCACTGGCTAGGCAAATGCTACTATGCAGAACAAAATCATTCTCATACTTAATTAATAACATGCATTTAAATCAAATTAAGCACATTTAACTTAGAGTAAGCACAATATTACTGCTAACATGAATAATCTTTGGAATTAACAATAATTCATATGCACAACAGAATACATGATACATATAAGCATCATAGGCATGAAAAACATAATATTAAGCATAAGATGATACTTATCTTTGAAGTCGTGGCTATTCCACCAACAACGTGCAGGCCTTCCATGAACCTCCAAGCCTTAGACCACACTGCTCATCATGCTCAGCAGTGGGTCACCCCCGAGCTGGGACTAAGATCCACCCGAGGTAAGGAATCCTAGTCTAGGCTGAGGTTATAGGGAAATCTGCACAGAATAACTGGAAGGATTCTTCCCAAGATGCCTTCTTACAAACACTACTCACGGACTCTCATTTCCCACATGCTTGTTTCACTCAGGAGTATACACCTTCACAAGCACAGTCCATCAATGCTTCACCTCCCTCTTTGGTTCTCAGCAATAGGCCGAATCAGGAAGTCTTAGAACTCCATAACTAGTGCTGGATTCTCTCTGGAAGAATACCACTTCCCAGCAAACTCTATCACCTGGAGAGAGATGCTCACAGGACTTACAACCTGCCTCTCCAACCACAGGCCTGACAACCCACTTCTTCAACCAGTTTCAGGCCAATTTCCGAAAAGTGAGGATAACAACAACAACAACTAGTCAATTCCACTCAGGAAAAAAAAACCAGACGGTAGAAAAACAAAGACAGTTCGGGTACAGACTCGACTCTGCAAGATAGAATAGGCTTGGATCACAGCGTACACAGGTGACAGAGCTCAATCCATGGGTTTACCATCGGTTTCAGGGTGCGTGACAAGGAATCAATGAAGAGGTTGAACACAGACTCAAACGGTTCAAACGACGGATATCTCGGCTTCTCCAGAAAACATTATGATTTTCTGGTTTTCAAGATGTGTGAGGGTATGCAGAGATCAGATGCAAAGGATGATGGAATGAGGAGCCCTCCTCCACGACTAACTTCTGTCGTTTTTTAACTGCATGTGCTTGGGTCGACACATGTCACCCATGATGTTGCATGCACTCCATCAACATGCATTCCTCTCCAGGAACTTAGGACAAAACAAATATTTTGCATGGATTTTGGAATAATATTAAAACATTATTCCCAAGGACTTAAGCCCCTAGGCTTAGTGCCTAGGCTTAACACTTAGCCTATCTTTCCCACCTTCCAGCCCCAATCCCTTACCTATTTTTTGGATTCTTAGTCCCCCATCACTCATTCATCATGGTCGGTCTGCACACATGGTGTTTATATTTTTATTAATGTTATGCATGATTACATATACAAAAGCACGCTCTCGACCTTAACACTTAGGCTCTCCAGCCTAATAACACATAAGCCCACTAGCTTATATAAACTTGGCTCACCAGCCTATAAAATATAATTACAATTCATAATGCAAACTTTATACTTCATAGACATGATTTACAACAGAGCTCGACCTCGGGGACATTACAATCCCCTCCCCTTATTTTTGCACCATCCTCAGTGCAAGTTTACACTGCATCTGCAAGCCTTTCAAAAAATTCAAAAAGATGTGGGTACTATACCCACATCACTTCTTCATTATCCCATGTTGTGTCCTCAGGACTGTACCCATTCCACTAGAACTTTACAAGCCCTATAGCTTGATTCTAAAGCTATTTGTTTTTCCTGTCCAATATGTGCACATGATGCACTTGCAGGACACCTTCTTGTTCCACCTGAATCACATTCCAATCGATAACATGATTAGCATCTAGTATATATTTCTTAAGCAATGAAACATGGAACACATTATGTATAGTCATAGATGTAGGTAATGCAAGCATATATGCAACTCACCCAATCCTTTCCAGGATTTCAAATGGCCCACAAAATCTGGCTACCAACTTGGTGCAACTTCTTGGCTTCAGGGAACTCCTGTTAGCTTTAAATTTCATAAAAACATGATCACCCACTTTGAACTCTCTGTGGGTTCTGTTCTTATTAGCATAACTTTTCTACCTGTCCTGGGCAGCTTTCAAATTCTGCTTAATTTTTATCATTTGGTCCTCCATCTCCTTGAGCAACTCTAGCCCAACTACTGCTCTATCAGCTAGATTATCCCACCTCACTGAAGTATTCCACTTTCTTCCATAAAGTGCTTCAAATGGGCTCATCTTCAATGATGCATGATACCCATTGTTGTAGGTGAATTCTACCAAGTGCATGTAGTCTTCCCATCTTAATGGTTTGTCCATCACATACATTCTCAGTATGTCTTTTATTACTCTGTTCACCCTCTTTGTCTGTCCATCAAACTCAGGATGATAAGTTGTACTAAAGTTCATATTCATTTCAAATCCTTTGAATAATCCTCTCCAGAAATTTGAGGTGAATTTTGGGTCTCTGTCGGACACAATCATTTTAGGAATCTCGTGCAATCATGCCACTTCCTTTATGAAAATATCAGCAACATCTGCTGCCTTGTGAGTAGTTTTCAGTGGAATAAAATGGGCAAATTTTGTAAGCTTGTCCACCACCAATATGATCGAATCATGAAGCTTTCTTGTTATAGGAAATCCTGTAATAAAACCCATCGTTAGTACTTCCCACTTCCACTCAAGAATGGGTAAAGGTTGAAGCAACACTGCTGGGTGCCTATGCTTAGCTTTAACTTTTTGGCACTCCATACATCTGGCGATGTATTCAATGATCTCTCTTTTCATACCTGGCTAAAAGTAATGGCTCTTGACCATTGCTACTATTTTCTGATATCCAGGGTGCCCTACATAAGGCACATTATGCATATCCTACAAAATCATCTGATTCAAGCACTGGACATTGGGTATAAAAATTTTGTTCTTGTACAAAAGTATTCCATCTGTTTCTAATTTATAAATTTCCATCTTTTGTGGCATCTTACCCTTTTGTAGCTTGGCTACCAATTCTCTATACTGCAGATCTACATTTGCAGCCTCCAAAATTCTACTTTTAATATCAGTCTGATACATGCTAATGGTTGTAGCATGTAATTCATGCACCCTCCTACTGAGTGCATCAACCACTTTATTCTCCTTTCCTTTGATATGCTTGATCTCAAAGTCATACTCACATAGAAATTCCAGCCACCTACGTTGTCTAGCGTTTAAGGTTGGCTGATCAAACAAATATTTCAGACTGTTGTGGTCTATTCTCAATTCAAATCTCCTTCCCATGAGGTAATGTCTCCATTTCCTTAGAGCGTGAATGATTGCTGCCAACTCCAAATCGTGCGTGGCATAATTCTTTTCGTGCTCTTTCAGCTTCCTGGACTCATAATAGATTACAAATCCATTCTGACTGAGAACTCCCCCCAACCCTTCTTTACATGCATCTGTGCACACCACGAAATCCACATTTGGATCTACAATCCTCAATATTGGAGCACGGTTAACAACTGCTTCAATCGCTGGAAACTTTTCTCACACTCTTCAGTCCACAGAAAGTTTTTCTCCTTCCTTTGCAAGGAAGTGATAGGGTGAGCTATCTTTGAGAACCCTGCGATAAACCTTCTGTAATAGCCCACTAGACCCATAAAGGATCTAACTTCTACCACATTCCTTGGAGCTAACCATTCTCGGATGGCCTCAAACTTCTCAGGATCCACAACTATCCCTTCTTCTGAAATAATGGGCCCCAAGTAATGGATCTGCTTTTGATAAAATGAGCATTTGCTTAACTTGGCATACAGCTAGTGTTCTCTGAACACTTGTAGCACCATCCTAAGGTGTTGTTCATGATCTTCCTCTGACTTGGAATACACCAAAATGTCATCCAGGAAGACTATGACAAACTTGTCTAGATAGTCTTTGAATACACCATTCATAAAGCACATAAAAACAACAGGTGTGTTTGACAGCCCAAATGATATCACTGTGAATTCGTAATGACCATACCTTGTTCTAAAGGCGGTCTTGCTGATGTCTTCATCCTTTATTCTTACCTGCTGATATCTAGATCTGAGATCTATCTTCAAAAATATTTTCGCACCTTTCAAGTGATCGAAAAGATCGTCGATCCTCGACAGAGGATAGTTATTCTTGACAATTTATTTGTTCAACTGTCTGAAATCAATGCACAGCCTCAATGTCCTGTCCTTCTTCTTCATGAACAGGAACGGGGCACCCCAAGATGACATGATTGGGAAAATGTACTCCTTCTTTAGAATCTCTTCAAGCTACAATTGCAACTCTTTTAGCTCTGGCGTACTCATTCTATAAGGAGCTTTCGACACTGGAGCTGCTCCAGGCATCAAATTTATAGAGAAAATGATATCTCTCTTCGGAGGTAGTTTGGCTACCTCCTAAAATACATCTTCAAAATCTATTAGTACCGCATGGTCTCCAATCTTTGAGACTTCATATCTGGATTCTTCCTCCACACGAGATGCAAACAATTGACATCCTTTCATGTAGCACTTTTTCAACTACATTGCTAAGATTTCTCTAAAAACCACAACTTCGGGAATTCCTTGGACTGTTTTTCGATTCCCCTCCTCATCCAGGCATGTAAATTCCTTATTACGACAGTCCAGGAGGGCATGGTGGTGGTCCAACCAGTCCATCCCAATTAAACAATCATCAGAGCCTTAAGGCATAATATTCAATTCAGCCTTCGTGCTCAATCCCTTCATGTCCACAGGGAAAGACTTAACCAACTCAGTGACTTTCCTCTTAGTTCCTGTAGCTAACTGCACTAACCAATAATTTTCATGTTTTCTTCTTGATAAATGAAAACTTTCCACCACTCTTGGGTCTATATAACAATGGATAGCCCCTGAATCAATTAAAATAATAAATGGTTGGTTGTTAAACATATCTTCCACTTCAATCATGTGCGACTAAAATTCAACTTGCTTGTTGTCCAGGGCCACATAGATCCTTGGCATTCTACTACCCATGTTCTCCACTGTTTCATCTTGTTGAACATTATGGACAGCTCTAGCTTTCCCATTTTTATGGGGACAATCTCTATCCCAAGCTTGAGTTCGAATAACTCCTTCATTTTCTTGTCATAGTATCTCTTAGTCAAGTATTTATTTTGAAAATAATTTTTGAATTCCTTCCAAGTAACATTTTTCTCATTAATGTTTTGAAACTGCACAAATTGGTCCCGCCACATGGATTACTTTCCCTTGAGATGATAGATGGAAATGCTTCCTTCTGGATGTGAAGAGTAATTATGCAATTGGAAATAATTCATCATGCCTAACAACCATGTTTTAACATCTTCATCCTTCTCATGCTAACCATCAAAAGTATGAGGCTTTATATTTTTCATTTCTCCTTGTATCTCATCCACATAAGACCTCTTATTATGCTTCCTGATAGGGGATGAACTTGAGCTACTATGTGCTCTTCTAGTCAAATGTAATGCAAACCCCCTACCTTAGTAGGGTCCATGACCTCCCAGTCACTGGATCATTCTACCTCCATGACTCAAAATGGATCTCTCGTTCCCTGTTGGAACCTATTGAACAAATCCACAGGTCCCTTTTTGTCCCTGTGCAGGCCTTGGCTAAACTTGCATGCACGCCCCACCTTTTGGCACCTTTCTCTGTTATGAACCAACACCCAGTTTGGCATTGACACCTTTCTCTCTTGTGACCCTAGGCTGTGACCCAAGGTTCTCGGCTACACGCCTTTCACATTTCAAGAGTTCTGTATACGAGCTCTCCTCAGCTCTTTGTCCTTCCAAATGTTGAAACCCGAAAATAGAGCCTATCTCTCGCTAGTTCCTCCCTTAACTCGCATCCATGTGACCCCTCTTCCGTGACCTAGGGACAATCCCTTTGGCACTTTGGGTTTCACGATATTGGAATGTGTCCAACCCTTCCTCCTCGAAACCCCAGTACCTAAATTCCCAGAACCCCAAAAAGATCTTAGTGAGCACTATCGTTTTTCGTAGCCTCCACTCATATGACCACTCTCCATAACACTAGGATCAACTCCTTTGAGCACTTCGGGTTTTTCTATGTAGTGCCTCTCCTCCTTGCCTTATCAAATCCTTGAAAGTTGAATCCGGTCCTTATATAGGCCAGATCCAACAACCCTGCTTCCTCCTCACTTCAACGGTCGTGATTGTTTCATGGTTTCGTGAGTCGGGACTCCACGTCTCATGAATCCTTCTCCATTGAACCCCCAAATCTCGAAATGTCAATCCACGGGCTAGCGCCTCCCTTCTCTTCTCACCATGTAACCTTTCTCCTGTGACCTAGGGCTAAGTCCCAAGGTGTTTCGGGACTTCGCAACTTGCCAAGTCGAAGGCCGCTATTCCATGATCTTCTGATTTTCGAAACCCAGAAGTTCCTCCTTGGACGGGCAATGGTCTAGATCTTCCTCTGGATCAATGGTGCTAACCCTTTCGTGATTTCTTGTATGACAGTCGAAAGATTCTTCGTCTCGTTTTCCCGGTCCACGAAACACCAAAATCTCTCCTTGAGAGATCAACAGTCTAGATTCCTCTTGTGCCAACGACCACGATCCAACTAGATCGATGACCCACAACCTTTCAGGGGTTTCTCTGAAACCTTGACTGCTCACCAAGTGTCCTCCTTGATGAACGACCCTGATGTTTTCGTGAACTCTCCTTTCACGAGATTTCACCCGTCTTGATACTTGTTCTCTTGGTGATGAAAATGTCAAGGGCCTCCAGATCCCTACCACGCATCCTCCAGATCTGACAAATCATAAACCTCCATGACTGAAGGTCTAGATTCCTTCACGAAATATCCTTTCGCAACTTTGGGCAAAGAGTGTCGAGACTCTTCCCTTGTATTTCTCGATAATGAAATGTCGAAACACATCCTTGGCACGAACGCTAAGACTCATGATGATATCACAGATTGTGCAGATGTCGCACCTCTGCATGAGATCTGACGGTCCAGACTCTGGATGATCAACGGTCCAGATCTCGTCTTGATTGACGGTCAAGATCTAATAACAAACCTTCCTTTCATGATTCTTGTCATGAGAGCCAAAAGAATCTCCTCTTTCATCTCCCGGTACGCGAAATGCCAAAAACGTAGACCATATGCACCTTACCTCGAGATCAATGGATGTTGATCCATGCCTCCAAGTCTGATGGCTCAGATTTGAACATCTCCTATGTGTGGTCCTCCTATATGAACACTGATCTAATGGTCCATATCTCATCTTCCCAACTGATCTAATGACAGTTGTTTCTCCTTGTTCCTGGTATTCCCTTACTCTCTAACTTAGGATATTTTCTAAGTGTTGAAGGTTTCAAACTTAGACTCTTCCTCTTCTGAACCCAGTTCCTTTGGGTCTCGTCTGCTTTATAGAAACACTTCCCCTCCTGAGCTTTGTCAACTCAGAAACCTCAAAATGTTTTCTCTGCCTTCTGCTCCTTTATAATATTTCTTTGTGCGCAAAGAAACTATACCTCCTGAACTTAAGAACTTGAGACAAGTTCACACTTGCACACTCCTAGTGCTGTTGAGGTTTCGAATAACTCAATTCAAAGTATTTCCTGCATAGAAATGCTTCACGCCCTCTTGGCATTCTTCTACTTGATGCATGCCTTGTAGAGCCTACAAGGTGTTCAACAACTCTGTAAGTGTATCTCCTCAACACTTCTCCTCCCTGAACTCGAAATAGAGTCCCTCCTATGCAGTCTATGCACATGCTCGATTCCCTCCTAGCAAAGCTTTACAGAACCTTCAATAGTTATGTTTTCCCTAAAATCGAGACAGAGTTCTTCCTGTGCACTCCTTGCACTTCTGATGATGAAGGCTCAACGCTATCCCTCTTGAGATTTCCTGAGGTTACCTCACCCCTTTCAATGCACACCTTACAGACTATGTGCACTCCTTGCACTCAGAAACTCAAAGACAAGAAGAAATCGAAACCTCTGAAATGCTTCACCAGTTACTCATTTAAAACATTAGATGCATAAAAACATAGAACCTCATAAACACACAATATGTAGGAAAACATGATTTTCTATTAATCTCTATGTATCTATACAAATGTTTTACAAGGCTGGGTTGTAACCAGTCTTAGATCTCTCTCTCGAGATATCTCTACCTAAGATCCCTTCTCTTATAACTCTCTACTCTGAGTCCTAACATTCCTCCTTCAAAACGAGGGATCCCATGAGCTTATCCTCATCACCGTCTCTGAGCTATATCTATCACAGAGCGACTCCATACCTCTATGACTTCATTCCATAAATGAATGTCCAGGCCTAACTACGACCTTGACTTGCTCCAGGTAACAATTTAAGGAAATCCTAACGACTACATGTACAAAGGTGTGGTCTGGCATTTATCAGCCTTGCAACCATTTATTACATTTCAAATTTTAAAATTGAGAGGGTTGCTCCTCTCCCTTTCTCCATTAATGCGCACTGAATGTGCTGGTTGGATAGCGCATTATTGACATGGAGATATGCTCCTACATCATACTCCTCTATTGGAAAAATTGTGAGCTCCTACTCATGACCTCCCCTTCTCCAGTATTGAAATCCACCTGGATCTCAAATTTTGCCTTCGAGTTGTCTTCTTGCTCCTCTCCAACTATGTTGTTGTTGTTGCTACTTCTGCTACTACTTTTTCTTCTTTCCTGCTGCTATGGAAAGCTCTCCTCAACTCAAATTCTCCTTGTTGACTGCTTCTTGCACTGACCTCAACATCATCCTTCTTATATTCTCAAGTACCTCGTCCAGCTGCTCCAGTGGTTGGCTCTCCTCATGCAATCTTCTCGACTTCATTTCCTCCTCTTTATGACTGGGCAGATCTGTCTGATCTCTACTGTTGTTTTTATCTCCCTTTCTGGCACTAAGTAGCCACTCTGTTTCAGATTCCAATTTTGTAGTCTCACCATTGAACTACTGCTCAACTCATTCCCCTAACAGTTCTGATGCTTCAATTTCTCCTGTTGTCATACTTCCATCTTCTTCGAGCTTCTCCCTAGGCTGGTATGCTCCTCTACCTTCTTCCAACTTGGCCTATTGTATGTGAAAGATTTGCACCATTACCCTTCTCTCCAGAGCTTCCATTTATTGACACAAATCAACAAACTCTGTGTTGTATGCTCCCTCATTTTCTTCTTCTTCTTCTGCAGCTTCTAGTACTGCAATTGTCTCATGTCAGCTTCCTGGCTGAAAATTTTGAACCATTCTTTTGAATTCTCATCTTCTTCTCCTTGGGAAAACATCAGTGTATGATCCATGTTCTCCTCTTTGATAGTGTCTTCTGGCTGTCCTTCTTATGCTGCTTCATCTGCAACACATTCTCCGGCCTCAATTGGGCTGCTTGGTAGGAACACTTCATTTACTCCAATGATCATAATGTATTTATGGCCCTCTCCTGTCAGCACTCCTCACTGATTTGAACTCTCCTTTGCGTTAATGAGACTTTCACATAGCCTCATCTCTTCCCCCTTGCCCACTTGGCATCCTGGGAATTTTCTGCTGCTCACCTGGAAGTCTATGAGACCGACTGGTCCCATCTCATTTCCCACTTGGAAATTTGAACTTTCCTCACTACCCCCCTAGATGTGATTCCTTCTACTGATCCCTTTCGATTTCCCTCCTAGAAACTGAAAAGTCCATTTCTTCCCACCTGATAGTATATGAGATCAACTGACCTCATCTCATTGCCCACCTAGCAATTTGAACTTTCATCGCTGCCCTCCTGGCATTCTATGAGATCATCCATCGATCTCCTTCCATTGCCCACCTGGAAATTTGAAAGTTCACTTCTACCCTCCTGGCAGTTTATGAGATATGAAACTGATCTCCCTTCCTCATCATCAAGGGTTTCTACAATTTCTAGCTCACAGATGCAAACTGGTTCTTCTTCTATGTCACTAAGGTTTTCAACATACCTTAGCCACTTCTTCAACTCTTGTTGTTGTTTTCTGGATAGAAACTTTTGAACAGGCCATTTGGATTTCCTGTTCAGAGGCCATTGATACCTCCAGTGTACCTTTGCCTCCTGTTGCATCCTCGATGTCACTTGTTCCATTCTTGATCTTATCTCAGTGAGTTCCTCATCAATTTCTATTCTTCTTTTATGTTGGTGGTCTTCCCTTCCACCATGCTCATGGCCTTCAGTAGCCATCTCCATCTTCCACCTACCCTTCTGGAAATCCTATGGATCACTCTATGTCTGAGAGCATCTCCATATCCTTTTATAGCTCACTGTGTTGTCTATTGACTATTGCACATGTCCAAACCATCACCGCAGAGCATCGACACTCTGTCTTCCTCTTCTCTTCCATGTGAAATCTACAAACATAATTTCTCGCTCTAATACAACATGATGGTGCGTTTTAGAGTGTTTTTTTTATCCACTTTGCCTCCCTCTACCTGGAATCTACAGAAAAAAAGTGGATTGGATACCACCTAATCCAGACCCCCTACCTCAGTAGGGTCCACAACCTCCCAGTCACTGGATCGTTCTACCTCCATGATCCGAAATGGCTCTATGGTTCCCTGTTGGAATCTCTTGAACAAATCCATAGGTCCCTTTTTTTCCCTGTGCAGGCCTTGGCTAAACCTATGCGCACACCCCACCTTTTGTCGCCCTTCTCTATTATGAACCAACACCCAGTTTGGCGTTGGTACCTGTCTCTATTAGCCCCTTCCTCTCTTATGACCCTTGGCTATGACCCAAGGTTCTAGGCTACATGCCTTTCACGTTTCGGGTGTTCTGTATACGAGCTCTCCCTAGCTCCTTGTCCTTCGAAATGCTAAAATTGAAAATAGAGCCTAGCTCTCGCTAGCTCCTCCCTTAAATTGCATCCATGTGACCCCTCTCCCATGACCTTGGGCCAATCCATTTAGCACTTCAATTTTTGTGAGATTGGAATGCATCCAACACTTCCTCCTCGAAACCCCAGCACCTTAATTCTGAGAACCTCGAAAAGAGATTAGTGAGAACTAGCTCTTTTTGTAGCCTCCACCCATATGACCAGTCTCCATAACCCTGGGCTCAACTCCTTTGAGCGCTTTAGGTTGTGTGATTCTTGGAATCACCTTGCCTTATAAAATCCCCAAAACCCAAATCCCTGTCCTTATATAGGTTAGATCCAACGACCCTGCTTCCTCCTCACTTCAACAGTCATGATTGTTTCACGGTTTCACGAGTTGGGACTCCACGTCTCACGACTCCTTCTCCATTGAACCCCCGGATCCTAAAATGTCGATCCATGGGCTCGCATCTCCCTTTTATTATCACCATGTGACCTTTCTCCCATGACCTAGGGCTAAGTCCCAAGGTGTTTCGAGACTTCACAACTTGTGAAGTCGAAGGCCTTTGTTCCCTAATCTTCCAATAAATTCAAGGATGAAGTACATAGCTTATGATTGAGCATATATATGGATGGATTTAACCTGCATTCCCTATAAAACACAAACTATTATGTTTTTCAAGTGGTAGTGATCAATAACAATACCCCACCATGGTTTTCCGTGAAGAATGGACATCTTATGTTGGCTCTTATATTACCAGGTAGAAGACAAGTGAAGAGAATGGATGTCTACCTCCAACCATTGATCAATGAATTTAAGAAATTATGGGAAGGGATACAAGTATATTCTGTATCAAGACCCATCCCAATGGACATGTATTTTACATTGTATGGCATATGTGCATACACCACGCATGGTTATCCAGTACTAAGAGTTTTCTTCGATAAGCATGTTCATTTATTTGTTTATATCTATAATTTTATTTGACATACTTAATATGGTGAAACTATAATTTTGGAACTAACATGTTATGTATAAGTTAACATCACATGTATTGTAAAAAAAAGGTATCATGGATGTAAATGGTGTAGACCTTCTATAAAGGCTAGTTGGTCCAATGACCTACGAAAGTCGTTGTACAATTGTTTGAGGATGTCCCTCCTAGAAGACCAGCCTTATATGAAAGTTGGATATGATTTAAATGGTAAGCCATAGAGAACCTAGAGACCTAAAATAATGACACCGAAAACTTGGAATAAGATATATGACATAGACAAGGAAAAGGTAATCGAAGAATTCTTTGATTCATATGGGGAGCCTATGTTTGATGATCTTGAATATTTTGACACCAATGTTGAGAAAATTTCCATTGGGATGAAAATGAATTATTTATTTCATGGGCTTCCATATTGGGAGAATCGTAATATAACATCCTCACTATAATCCCCAATTTAATTATTGCTTATGCAGATTTAATGTGTGGCTACAAACAAAGTAATGTAATATGCGGATTGTATTTCCATGTTTTAATAATAAAATATGATTCTAGTTACTAAGGGGACATGGAAAATATATGGGGGTTGAATTAATCCACAAGAGAGGGGATTATTTAGGAAAATGGCCAAGAGGGTTCCAAGGGGAAATCACCCATGTATATTAATTCAACCTATTTTCCTAAGCTTGCTAATTGTATATGAACCTTCCAATTTTTTATTTAGTTTTCCCAAATTCAATCGTTGGATGCATGTAAGAGGGTGGTTGTGAGTGGTAAGATCCCAAAGTTATTGGTCACATGGGAGTTGAATGATCAGCTTAAAGAAGAGTGTGATTCAATGAAGGTAAGTCAAAGGGGGGAAATTCATATGGATGGGGGCAACAATTCAAGGAAGGAATTTTTTATGCATGAGGAAAAAGGGAGAGAAAGAAGGAGAGTTGGGATATGGTGCAACCATGGAGAGATAGATCTAGAGCAATATGGAATGTATTTGGATTGTTTGGGAGCTAACGATTGAAGATCCAGGTTTTCAGTTCAGAAGAGTGAACTCCGAAGTGATTTTCACTATAACAAGAAGTGTTTGATGTTGATTTTTTGGTAGTTTTACTAGGAGTAAGTTCCCTTGAGTTCCCAACTGAGAGATTCCTAGTTACCTCTGTTAGAGAAACCCTGATAAACAAATGACACATTCCTTGGGATAATCCTGATAAATGGATGGTACATCCCTTGGGTTATCCCTGATAAACAAATCATACATTCCTTGGGTTAGGTAGGTTAGGAGGAAGGGAGATGGTAGAGAAATTGGGATAGTTGTAGAAAAATATCAATTGGGTTATGAGTTTTATGAGCTGTGAGTGGACTGTGAGAGACCACCCTATTTTTTAGATTACTAGCCTTAGCTCGAGGATCACTAGTTTTTGGCATTTGGAACAGATGGTATATGGTTGGGTGGAACATCCATCCCAAGTAGTTGATTCCACAATTATTGTCTAAATGTAAGTGTTTTATCTTGTTGCTGAGTTATTTACATGTGTTATTGTCATGCATGAAATCTGCCTAAATGAGAATGACTTATATGCTAATTTAATTAGTAGTTTATATGCATTTCATGTTGATTATTAAAATGATTTAGATGCATATTTTTTATGGTTATAGACAGTATCTAAATATGTTTTAAATTTGTAGTTGTAATCTACAGGAAATTGTCTAACAGTAAAATAATTACTTTAGTTAGTAGAAATTTCATTTTTATGTGTATTCTCCACCATAATGTCCCTCGGTTGGGATGGGGAACGTTAGATTATGATATCAGAGTATTAAAGAAAATATAATTTTTTCTGGCATGGCCTAGCCCGAGTGTCTAGGTACGTTACACTTAAGAATGGCCACTTACTAGATCCATGCATATATTCAAAAACATTTCATCTTCTTTATGGATGCACATATCATGGAATAAAAGAGACACATTAAATATCAGAAAAGATCTTATTGCTTCAAATAATAAAAAGAGACATTGGCAAAAAAATGAAACTAGAGGTGAGGCAAGTCCCTCTTGGTATTTTAATGAAGGTGATGTCCCATGGATTTTGAAGAAAGATGATATTTCTATGGTAAAAGATATTATATTAGGTGTGAAGGAACCTTATTTATATGGATCGACTCTATGACGTTGCTTCACTATAGACGAGAATTTGTCAGGGTTGAAGTCATATGACAATCTAAACCTTTTATGGGTATGTATGTTGAATACATGATTCCTCTTCTATACCGATGTCGGTAAAAATATGTTATACACTTACAATTTTATGGAAATTAATGAATTGTGTGTCTATTTTGTAGTGTCATTATCCTTTTCTTATGTGTGATTGTGTGAACCATGAATTCCCCTAGGACTTGGGATGTGCCATATTGAAATTATCTACATTTTTACAACATATCACATCAAGGGAGATTCATATGGCTATAATTTGATGGTGGCATTGAGAGATACAGATAAGAATGTTTATATCTTTGAGAAGGAACTGCCCACAATTTTTATGGACTTGCAAGTCCATATTCTAATTAACCTATATGATGAGGTTGAATTAGATAGGGTGCTCTCATGTCGTTAGATGTTCTTATTAGAGAGTTACATCAAAAAAATGAAGGGGTTTATTCAAAAAAGGAAAAAAACTGGGGGGATTTATGGAAGAGGCATACATAGTATACGAGTCGTTCTATTATGCTAGTGAGTACATCAAGTAGACTGATGAAACAGAAGGGGAAATCATTTGGTACAACCATCAACAAGAGAAAGAAATGGAAGGGGAGCTACCCCAAATGAACAAAATAAGGCTCTTGATAAAGAGTAATTCATATATATATTTTCAATTTAGTACAGAGAAATTGTTTACATTGAAGTTGATAATATATATTCCATCCTATGTTATTTGTTTTGAATTATTTTATACATCAACAAATTTAGAAATTTTGATTCCATAAATAAATTGATTCTTTAAGTTGATACTATATATTTGATCTCATTCTATTAATTTAAAATTTTTGTATACATCAACGAATTTTGAAATGGATGCCATCAACAAATTTGTTCTTTGCAATGAGGAGTAAATTCAACCATGGGTTGCGTTGTATGAAGAGAAAAGAAGGAAATGGGAGAATGACATGAAATCATTCATATGGTTGAATGGTAGAAGCATGCCTTATCCTGATCATGCAAAAGAAAATATGTCAAAAGTATATCCCAACAATTGGGTGGTTTGCCAAATACAGGAGAAATATGAGGTGTCCGGTCATAACCCACATGCAGAATATTTGGAAGCACCAAACATAGGGATTGGGTGAAACAAGTTTGTAATAACCTCTCTAAGTACCATGTTCTATTTATAATATTGCACATTTGAATTGTAACACATATTATGTTTTTATTAATTCCTCAATATTAGACATATGACACTGTCCTTTGTTCATATTTTTACAGGTGCATCTCTTCCCATCTATGTGGGAATATGGACATCATTTTTTCACCGAATATTCTAATAAAGGCCACATGATACAAGGTTGCATAGTGGAGGTCGAGTTCAACCAATCTAGTCATGTTATCCACCATGATGAAATCTTGATAGATGGGAAGTTATGTTACATTGGAAAGATACAAGAGATCATTCAAGTAGACTTTTCATCATTTCAATGTGTTATTTTAACTCTAAAAAATTGTGGGTTCGAAATAAGGACCCTTATGTTTTATCAAAACATTGCAACCAATTTTTTTATGCCCTAGATGTGTTGGATGGGGATTGTTGGTTCGTACTGAGACATGATATGAGATCTAAACATATTTTTTAGAACAATAATGTTGCAATTCCAAGCGAGGAAGATAATCAGAGTGATGTCAATGAAGAATGATTTCATGTAAATGATTTGTATGAACATCTATATTGTGGATATGTCATTTTGTTATGGGTATCTATAATGGAGAATTATGTTTATTTCCCCTTCATTTTATAATTATGTTGGATATGAAAAGTTAACAACCATTTACAACCACCATATTGAAAATTCATTAAATAGATGTACAAGCATAATATTTGGTTTGGATGTATTTTAATTGTCATATTTATTGTTTATTATAACAAATTTATGTTGTATTATATTAAAATATGTTTATCTTAACCTTTGAATTACTAAGAATTAATTGAGATATCACAAAGTTTGTGGCATACAATGGTAAATATTTATTTTAAATAATATTTTATTTAATGAAAAATGAATATATTAAAAAATATTCAAACCTAAAAAAATTGTCGTTTGAGAAAATCAAAATTCAAAAAACATATATACTTACTTTGATGGAACTTTTAAGGACAATTCCAATAAAATAAATTTGTGCAACATCTACAGTACTTGTGGTGCACTTGGAATTACCAACTTTGATGGCATTCCCCACCTTAACCAGTGCAACTATCTTGGCCTTCACCTATTCCACTCCATCCTTTAGTTTTATAATCATATATACTTATATTATTGATTTTTTTTGCATTCTCCTTGAAATGAATGTGAATATAGGAAGGACAAGGAAATTGTAAAAGAGTCTTATTATAGAGGTTAGTCAGAATTAAGGAAAGTTTAAATGATTCATACTTACCTAAAAGTATAGAATCATTTGTCAAGTTTACTAATTCTTAAAATACTAATTATAAAATGTTGGTTGATATTAATTTTTAATAAAATATTGATAAAGTTTGTATTAGAGTAAAACATTGTGAAACCATTTCTTTGAAAGTGTGTAGATAAAAATGTGTTATTATTATATAAATTTATTATTATAAATTTAATTCAATAAATTTCATATATAATAATAATTAGATAATATAAATTAATAAAATCTTTCGAAAAATTAGATATTAATAAAATATAATCATTGTGAGTTTAGTAATCAATTATATTATAACTTTGTCTTATAATCTTTGAATAATAGCAATTAAAAAAATAACATTATTATTACATCATCAACATTATTACTAGTGAACATTATGTAATTATAATGTTTTTATTATAATATATGAAAAATACGTAATCACAAGACAAATGGGTCTTGAAGAAAGACCTTTGGAAAGTTGGAGCTTATGAAAATGGTGGGTTAGGGTTAGGAAATTTCTGGCAGGGATGTGGGTTTTATGGGCTTTGGTAAGGGTGTTAGTGGGCTGATATAGGGGTGATTGTTCAGGTCAACAGTTCGATATGGAGGCAACAGAGGAGGGGGGTGACCCCATCAACACCGATCTTGATGGGATCTTAGCATATTTCTTGGCGGGCTTAGAGGGTTTCATATTCTTGGACGTATGGAAGGAGATAGGTGGGGCGCGGGGTTTTCTTGTGGAAGGGATTCCCAGGATGGAGGTCAGTGCATCAGAGCTGACTATGTGTGAGGAGGTAGTGGGCTCGGGAGCTATCCTATTAGGTGTGACAGGATCAGAGTTTACTTCAGTGGGTGAGCTACCTTTTTCTAGAGTTTTGAGGTTTTTTGATGGTTGGGAGAAATATTACACACGTTTCTTCGATGCGGTGGGGGCTCTTGATAGGGATTTGGGGAATGATGTGGGAGTGATCATCTCAGGGGTTTGTGTCACAATTTTAGGTATCCTGGAAGAGGTATATTTATGTGGGCCTGGAACAGTTTCAGAGGTTTTCAATTCTCCATTGGCTTACTCGTCGCTCGATTTTCTAGTAGACGATTCTCTGAGTGGTGACAGGGGAGTTGGGGGAAACACGATCAGTGATGTTTTTGAGGGTAATGTGAGTAAGGTTATTGAGAAGAGAAGGGAAAATCCATCAAGAGACACACACCGGTTGGAGAGGCCTCTAAAGGGTCAGAAAGGAGCAGAGGGACGTCTCACTTCGTCCTCAAATCCCATCTGGTGTGCTCGTGATAGGACTTGCGCTAAACAACTTGTGTTTGGGGCGCATATTAACATGGACAGGGTGGAAGATTTTTTAGAACGGGTGGTGGTTGGTCGGGTAAGGGAAATAAGTTAGGCATGGCCTTTGTGAAGGATTGGATAACCAAGAATTAGTTAACGAATATTGCTAAGATGCCACACATTCACTTACTAACTCGAGGTTGGTTTGCTTTCATTTTTTCATCCATGGAGGATGTTAAATGGCTATTATTGAAGGTTTGGAGCATGGAGGATATGCCCATTATACTTAAGTGGTGGAAATCTTCTTTTGAGGAAAAGAAGGAAAGGATTGATGAAGAACCAACCTGGGTCAGGCTTCCAGGTCTTCCAATGAAATTCTAGAATCCTCAACGCTTTGCTGCCATTCGCAATATGCTGGGGAGTTATTTAGAGGTGGATATGCCTCTTGAAGAAACTAGGTATATGTCAGTAGCTCGGATTTTGGTCAGGCTAAATTTGCATCAGGGACCACTACAGGAGATAACGATTGAGTCGGTGGCCGAAACATTTGGCCATATTCTAGAATATGAATGGATTCCTTTTTGGTGCCACAGACGTCATGTTTATGGTCATGGGATTGTCGAATGTCCACTGCCTTTCAAAGGGAATGGACATAAAACCAAAGGGTCGGTCTCACTTTCCTCTCCCTCGAGGAAGCCTTTGGAGGAGAAGTTGGATGCTAGAGTGAAAAAGGGGGGGTTGATGAAACCTTCTGCAGGCAAGGACTCAAAGGGTTTTCTTTAGGAAACTCAGGATGCGGTACAACTTTGACTAATGTTGATGGGATAAAATATCCACCATATTTAGTGGACAATCTTCGTCAAAAGCAGGATTTCTCGGGTAAGTCTTTATTGCGTGTCTCTATGTATGCATATTCTTCTTTTACAAATGTGGGGTTTGATGGTGTTGTTAGGAATGGTGTTGGTACTCTCTTGTTGAGTGGAAAGAAGGGTAATCTATGGCTCTTTTGGTCTCTCTTTCATGCCCTTTTTCCTCCATTGGTTTGGTATTTTATCCTCCTTTGGTTACGCATTCCCTGAACTTTGGGGGGTTGGGGGGCACTTCGTTTGTTAAGGATTTTCCTTTTCTTAGTCAGTTTTCCTTGCAAGAGGTAGGTGTCATGGAACTCGGTCTTGGCCTCCCCTCTTGCACTATGTCACTGTCTCCCTCAGCTGAGGTACCCACTACCTCTCTCTCCTCCCTTTTTTCCACCCCCTCTAAGTCTAATAACTCCTCTTCATAAGAATGCGAGGTCCGTTATCCCCTTAGGAGTAGGTCAGTGGTCAAGGGGGGACTACAGGCGAATGGTGTCTAGGGTTCATATGGACGAGGGATGGGATCCTTTCCTCAGACTACTTTTGTGGGTAACGGAAGGGGACAAAAATCACATCTTCTCTTGGCACAAGATCAGGCCAAGATTGATTTGGATTCAAGGAGAAAATCTTCTATTGTTTGGATGCTTAGAGAAAAGAAACCCCGTGAGGTAGTTACCTCATGAGGGTCTTGTCTTTCAACTATCGGGGGTTGGAGAACCCATAAAAAAAAATTTCTTTATGAAGGCTAGTGGAGCTGAATTAACTAGATGTCATTCTGTTACAAGAAACGTTAGGGGGTAGTGATCCAGTGGTAAAGTTTCTTGAGTCCTTTTTTCCGATTTCGATGTTTATAGTAGTGGATGCCAGGGGTCGTTTGAGGGGACTAACTATTGGGTGGAAAACAAATAATTGTAACTTGGAAAGTGTTTGGGGGTTTTCTTTAGGAATTGGTCTGTCATTTTTATCTTCTTCCTTGGGGCGTAGTTTAAAAATTATAAATGTTTATGGGCCTTAACAATATAGACAACGATACTGGAATTTTTTAGCTGATTTCTCGTGGATCGTGAGTAAGGATCTTATTCTTGGAGAATATCTTAACTTCTCTTTAGGGGCCTCGGAGATGTGGGGTCAACGGACTTCCCCGGACTCCTTAACCAATTTATTTCTTAATTTTTTGGACTAGTTGGGGTTGGTGGGCATTGAATCACAAAACCTAACCCCTACTTGGTGTAATAGAAGGGTTGGGGATGAGAGAGTGGCAAAGCGTCTGGACAGATTTTTATTGGTAGATGAATTTCTGGATTCTTTTGAATTTGTTACATAGTGGGTTGCTTATGGTGGGGAATCTAACCATGTTCCAATTATGATAGAGCTAAGGGATAGAACAAGGAGGGTGTCAATCCCTTTTAAATTCTTTCACAGATGGATCTCATAACCCTCTTATCAATAATTAGTGAGGGGTTTGTTGATCGCAATGTGCCCCTCAGCGAGCAGTCGCTCCACCAGGACCTTCTTCACTCTTAGGCCCGAAGAGTCAATGCTCTTCCAACTCCTCTTGGGAGTCTTCGTCACCCACATAATACTTCTCGGCGATCCTCCCTTTCGCAAATCGGGAGATCGGACCTCACGATATCGTGAGACTCACAAAAATTTTCTCGTGCAATCAAATGCCGAACCCCGAATGCCGATGGTCAACGGTCATCGCTTCGAGATATCGCCACTGGCGATGTCAACCACTTAACTCTCCGAACCCCGAACGCCGAGGTGTCGATTCCTCGCTACAACACCACCTGTACCCCACTATGCCTCCGGGGTCCCATGCTACCACGTCAACCTTGGGGTTTCGCGGATCGCGAATCCACAATGCAAAGTTCCCTTGCTGCTGGAAACCCCGAATGTCGAAACCCCGATATGCCAGATTTGTGCCACCTGTCCGCGCTTAATCGACGGTTTCGATTAGATGGAGAAATCGCGACTCGTGATTGTGATGTGCATGTAACTCTTGCACTCGCCAACCCTGATATCTCGATATGAAAATAACCAACGGACTCCTCCGTGCGCCTGTGAGTTAATTCCCTCACAGCTCCTCCACGATCTGACGGTCTGTGGGGTTTTGAAGATCTACCCGACAACTCCAAGTCGTCGATTCTCTTCCTCTTGAAGAGTTCTCCGCTTCACCACCTTCGTCCTGTGTGAACGAAGAAAAGGGACTATCCCTCCTGAGCTTTGTTCCTCTGGCTCCTTCAGGGAACTTTCACGCACTTCCTGTGCTCGACTTCCAACAACTCTCAAAGGGTTGAGGTCGTCTAGACCCTGTGCAATCCTGCCAACAACAGTCCAGTCCTCCTTCTCTCAGAATCGACTCGGAGATACTAAATTCGTCCTGCACTCCACCTGCATAGCTCGAATAACCCAATTCACTCTGGGTAAAAGAGAACAAAAGTTCAACTACTTAGCCTCCTCAACGCACTCTATGCGGAGGAATTCGACTGCACTCTATGCAGGAATCTCCTGGATCAAGCAAAGAAACAATTGGAACTCATTCCCTCATTCTCTCAGGTTTTGAACTCGATATGCAATTACATACGTAGCATATAGAAGATAAGCATAAAAAGAAGCAAACATGCAAAAGCATAATATCAACAACACACAAAGATCAAACACATCCATGGAATTGAATCAAATCTCTTCCTATTAATTCAATATCTGTACATGGAGGTTCTTCACAAGCTCTCTGCTTTCTCTTGCTCCTGTATGAATGAGAATGATAACCTGAATGTCATGTTACAATGATACAAGGGAGGGTGTCTATACTCCGTTTTCCCTCTCGAAAGCTAAAACTGTCTAATCTACAGTTAATTCCTATCTACCAGCATTAAACTATTTAATGCCTCCTTATCTATATTACAATACAAGTGCGCCCAGATTTGAATGCCTTCATTTAAATGGCGGCGCAAAATCTTTTCAAAATATTTCAAAAAGGTATGTGCTGGCACTGTCCAGCTGTATATTCTTTCCACGCGCTAGCTCGCTTGATGAGGTCGTAGATGCTCCTGCATCATACTCCTCGGATCAAAAGATTTCATGGGCTCCTACTCATGATCTCCTGTACAGTCTGCACATGCTTTTGTATAACTGCTTCTGTCTCCCAGCTGGCATCCTCCACTGGGTGGTTCTTCCACTTTACCAGGTATTCAAAATACTGCTTTCTCCTGGTTTTTCGGCCTACTCGTTTGTCTAATATACATTCCATCTGCGGCTTTTCTGCTGCTGGCATCTGCTTCTACCAATGAATTACTGCTTCCTCAATGCTCCCAGCTCCTGCATCTTCAGCCTTATATGGGTATAAATCCGAAATGTTGAAAATCGGAGATATCCCGATGCCCTCTGGCAACTCAAGCTCATACGCGTTCTCCCCGAATTTCTTCAGGACTCTGCATGGCCCGATCTTTTTCATCTTGAGCTTGTTATATGTTCCCCTTGGGAACCTTTCTTTCCTTAGGTGCGCCAGAACCATGTCCCCAACTTCAAACTGAAGTTGTCTCTTCCTCTGATTGGCTCTGCGCTTGTATTCCTGATTCTCCTTCTGCAGTCGCTCCTTCACCTCTGCGTGAAGTTCCTGCATCACCTCCGTGAATTCTTCAGCCCTCGCGCTGCTGGTTTTAGCCTGTTCTAACTCTCTAAGTTCAGACACTCCTCTCGGCTGCGTCCCATACAAAACCTGAAATGGGCTCTTACCTATACTTCGATTCACCGAATCGTTGTACGCGAATTCTGCCTGCGGTAGGATCTGATCCCAACTGGTGTGATGCTCTGTCACCAGGCTTCTCAATAGATCCCCCAAGCTCCTGTTGACTACTTCAGTCTGCCCATCTGTCTGCGGATGGTAGGCAGAACTGAATGCCAAATCAGTCCCTATCTTTTTCCATAGCGTCCTCCAGAAGTGATCTATGAACTTGGTATCTCTGTCCGAGACTATGCTCCTCGGCAATCCATGCAATCGCACGATCTCTTTGAAAAATAAATTCGCGATGTGGGTCGCATCGCTGGTCTTATGACACAGTATGAAATGTGCCATCTTTGAGAACCTGTCCACTACTACAAAAATGGAATCAACTCCTCGCTGCGTTCTCGGTAAACCCAAAACAAAGTCCATGCTGATGGCCTCCCATGGCCTCTTGGGTATGGGCAACGGCTGATAGAACCCTGTGTTCTGCTTTCTCCCTTTCACGTGTTGACATATTCTGCACCAGTCAACAAACCTCTTCACATCTGCACGCATGCCCGGCCAAAAATATGATTCGCTTAGCTTGGCGAATGTCTTTTCATGCCCGAAATGACCTGCTAGTCCACCGCTGTGCTTCTCTCGTACCAAATTCTCTCTCATAGAGAAATCTGGAATGCACAATTGATTTCCTTTGAAAAGCAATCCATCCTGGATCAGGTAGTCAATCCACGGACTCCTATCCCTGAGAAATGGGTTCTCGGCTGCCTCGTATGCTTCACCAAAATCAACATCACCCGCATACATATCCTTCAGGTTCTCAAAACCCAAAGTCCTGACCCTAAATTCCTGCAGCAATAGACATTTTCGGCTCAAGGCGTCTGTTACCTTGTTCGCAGCTCCCGAAATGTGTTTTATGACAAAGGTGAAATTCTGCATGTATTCCACCCACTTCGCATGCTTCTGGTTCAGCTTCTCCTGCTAACTCACGAATTGTAATGCGTGATTATCGCTGTACAGAACAAATTCCTTGGGTATCAGGTAGTGCCTCCACTTCTTCAATGCCTGGACAATGGCATAGAATTATTTATCATATGTGGAGTACTTCAATTTTTCCTCATCCAGCTTCTCGTTGTAATATGCAACAGGTCTGTCATCCTGACTTAAGACCCCTCCAACAGCATACCCACTAGCGTCACACTTCACCCGGAAGGTCTTCCGAAAATCAGGCAGAACTAACACTAGCTGCTCGGTTATCTTTCGCTTCAACAGATTGAAGCTCCTTTCAGCCTCGGTTGTCCACTGAAATTTTTTATGCTGCTTCTTCACAGTATCCATCATTGCAGCACTGATCCCGCTGAAATTCTGAATAAATTTCCTGTAGAAGATTGCCAACCCATGGAAGCTCCTTACCTCAAAAACATTTCTCGATGATGGCCAATTCCTGATCACATTCACCTTCTCAGGGTCCATCTTCAGTTCATTCGTCGAGATTACAAAACCCAAATAAATTAGTTCTGTCTTCATAAAGGAACACTTCTTCAAATTAATCGGTAGCTTCTCCTGCTGCAGTCTTCTCATCACAGTGGCCAAATGCCTCAAATGTTCTTCCCTGGTTTTCCTGAAGATCAGTATATCGTCCAGGTATACAACCACAAACTTGCCAATGAATTCCTGTAGGGCTTCATTCATCAGCCTCATAAAAGTGCTTGGCGCGTTGGTTAAACCAAACGGCATGACCATCCATTCGTAAAAACCCTCGTTTGTCTTGAATGTTGTCTTCAATTCATCTCCCTCTCTCATCCGGATCTGATGGTATCCGCTCTTGAGATCAATCTTGGAGAAATAATTTGCCCCGCTTAGGCAATCCATCAAGTCATCCATTCTCGGTAGTGGAAACCTGTACCTGATGGTAATTTTGTTTATTGCCCTGGAGTCTGTACACATCCTCCAGCCTCCATCCTTATTTGGACTCAGTACCGTTGGAATGGCACATGGACCAAGACTCTCCCTCACCAGTCCTTTGTTCTACAAATCCTGAACCTGGATTTTGACTTCCTCGTTTTCCTGAGGTGTCAACCTATATGCTGCCTTATTTGGTAGACTTTCTCTAGGTATGAGGTCAATGTGGTGACTCACACTCTGCATCGGTGGCAATGAACGAGGTAGTTTGTCCACGATGATATCAACGAACTCTCCAAGCAGTTGTTGAATCTCCTCTGGCAAGTCATCCACTCTTGTGCTTGTCAGGACAATCCTCGGCTTCCTGACAACAAAGAACTGTGGATCTTCATCTTTCTCTAGCTCTGTGAGAAGTTCCTTCCCACTCATGAGAAGTATCGTGCTGCTAACTTCTAGTTTCACTTCTTTATCCTTCATCGGCAACAACGTATGTGTTTTACCATCCTTCTCCAAGGTGTATGTGTTCATTCTCCCGTCATGGACAACATTTCTGTCAAACTGCCATGGTCTTCCCAACAATACATGACAGACATCCATGGGAATGACATCACACAGAATTTCATCTCTATATTCACCCATTTTAAAATTAACCAAGCATTGCTTCGTAACACATACCTGGTATCCTCTCTGCAGCCATGTCACTCTGTATGGACCTAGGTGTTGGTTCGTTTTCAGCTCCAACTTCTCCACCATCTCGGTCGAAACAAGATTATCGGTGCTCCCACTGTCCACTATGACCTTGCATTTCCAACCCTTGGTCTTGCAAGTCGTCCTGAATAGTCTGCACCTTTGAGCTGTGTCCACCTCTTTCTTAGGTTTCAAAAGGACCTTATGCACTGTCAGTGACTTCCCACTTCCAGTGTCCTCATCCTCCACATCACACCTCTGCACCTCAGCGACGTGAGCTCTTCCTCTGTCCACCTTCCTCTCTGGACATTCCACGGCTTTATGACCATCTTTACCACACGTGAAACATGTGATAACTCCTCCTCTACCTCTTCCTCTACCTCGGGTACGAGGAAATGTACTTGCATCAGCATATCCTCCTTGTTGATCATCTTGCTGCCTCCTTGGCTCAGCAATTTGTTGTCTCTGTTGTGAGGTTCCACCTTTCTCAGATCTACCCTGAGGCCTCTTCCAATCCTCCTTGGGCTTCTGAGTTCTTTATTGGGCAACAACCTTGCCTCTAGGCTGGCTTCTTCCTCGCCCTCGCTGTCCCTACTTGCGGCTCAGCTTTTCTTCGGCCTTCAGAGCCATATGGTACGCATCCTCAACTGTGCGGATGGTCAGCATGCTCAATTCATCCTGAATGTCATACCTCAACCCATTCAGGTACCTTGCCACCTTTTCGTCATCACTCTCCCGATGACCAGCTTGGATGTTGAGCCTATAGAATTCTTCGGTGTACTCCTTCACCGTCATCAACTTCTGTCTCAAGTTCTTCATGCGCCTGAACAGAGTGATCTGGTAATCCCTCGGAATGAACTTCGCCTTCAACTTGGCGATCATCCGATCCCAGCTTTTGATCTTCTGTTTGCCTTTGGAACGTCTGTCTTCCTGCAGCTCGTCCCACCATAAGGATGCNTTCATGACGGCATGCCTTACCTTCTTGTCCTCTTCGATGTCTTCGTAATCGAAGTAGGTGTCGAGTGCTCGGACCCAATCCAGCAAATCCTCTGTGTTTAGACTCCCCTCATAAGTCGGGATGTCCATTTTGGTCTTCGAGCTCATCCTCGAAATGGCTCTGATCAACCTCTCTGTTGAAGCATCTTCTGCTGAGACCTCCTCTTCAGCATGTCCAACTTCCTCTTCAACCTCGGAATCGTTGAACTCTACTGCACCAGCTCCATGCCTCTGTGTAGTTTCCATCTCCTCGAGTCTCACTCGAAGATCTCACATCTGGTGTTCCATCTCAGCATTACCTGCTGGCCTACCCCTTCTTCTGGCATCCCTGTATTCACAATCAGGCGATGGCCTTTCTCTCCTAGGTGACATTGTGTATCTGCTTCTCTCTGCTACCCGAACAAAGAGAACTCCAACTCCCACTCTGATACCACTTGATCGGAACGTGCCCCTCAGCGAGCAGTCGCTCCACCAGGACCTTCTTCACTCTTAGGCCCGAAGATTCAACGCTCTTCCAACTCCTCTTGGGAGTCTTCGTCACCCACAGGATACTTCTTGACGATCCTCCCTTTCGCAAATCGGGAGATCAGACCTCGCGATATCGCGAGACTCACAACAACGTTCTCATGCAATCAAATGTCGAACCCTGAATGCCGATGGTCAACGGTCATCGCTTCGGGATATCGCCACTGGCGATGCCAACCACTTAACTCTCCGAACCCCGAACACTGAGGTGCCGAGTCCTCGATACAACGCCACCTGTACCCCACTATGCCTCCGGGGTCCCACGCTTCCACGTCAACCTCGGGGTTTCGCGGATCGTGAATCCACAATGCAAAGTTCCCTTGCTGCTAGAAACCTCGAATGCCGAAACCCTGATACGTCGTATTTGTGCCACCTATCCGCGCTCAATCGACAGTTCCGATTAGATCGAGAAATCACGACTCGCGATTTCGACGTGCATGCAACTCTTGCACTCTCCAACCCTGATATGCCGATATGCAAATAACCAACGGACTCCTCCATGCACTTGTGAGATAATTCCCTCGCAGCTCGTCCACGATCTGACGGTCTGTGGGGTTTCGAAGATCTACCCGACAACTCCAAGTCATCGATTCTCTTCCTCTTGAAGAGTTCTCTGCTTCACCACCTTCTTCCTATGCGAGCGAAGCAAAGGGACTATCCCTCCTGAGCTTTGTTCCTCTGGCTCCTTCAGGGAACTTTCACGCACTTCCTGTGCTCGACTTCCAACAACTCTCAAAGGGTTGAGGTCGTCTAGACCCTGTGCAATCCTTCCAATAACAGTCCAGTCCTCCTTCTCTCAGACTCGACTCTGAGATCTTCAATTCGTCCTGCACTCCACCTGCATAGCTCGAATAACCCAATTCACTCTGGGTAAAAGAGAACAAAAGTTCAACTACTTAGCCTCCTCAACGCACTCTATGCAGAGGAATTCGACTGCACTCTATGCAGGAATCTCCTGGCTCAAGCAGAGAAACAATTGGAACTCATTCCCTCATTCTCTCAGGTTTTGAACCTGATATGCAATTACATACGCAGCATATAGAAGATAAGCATAAAAAGAAGCAAACATGCAAAAGCATAATATCAACAACACACAGAGATCAAACACATCCATGGAATTGAATCAAAGCTCTTCCTATTAATTCAATATCTGTACATGGAGGTTCTTCACAAGCTCTCTACTCTCTCTTGCTGTTGTATGAATGAGAATGATAACCTGAATGTCATGTTACAATGATACAAGGGAGGGTGTCTATACTCCGTTTTCCCTCTCGAAAGCTAAAACTGTCTAATCTACAGTTAATTCCTATCTACCAGCATTAAACTATTTAATGCCTCCTTATCTATATTACAATACAAGTGTGCCCAGCTTTGAATGCCTTCATTTAAATGGCGGCGCAAAATCTTTTCAAAATATTTCAAAAAGGTATGTGCTGGCACTGTCCAGCTGTATATTCTTTCCATGCGTTGGCTCGCTTGATGAGGTCGTAGATGCTCCTACATCATTTGTGGTCTCCAATCGTGGATGGGAATCAGGTTATTGCGACAATCTAGTTTGTGGGGAACCTCAAAAGGTTGAAAAAAACGACTATGAGCTAGGCTAGGGAAAAAAATCCCAAGGATGATCAGTATTTGAGAGACATTGAAAAAACACTATTAAAGATTCAAGGAGGTGTAGGGCAAGGGTTTACTAGTCTTGATGCCAAAGAATTACTCTGTGTTTTGGAGAAAAGATGTAGGGTTTTACTAGAATAAAAAGAAGCTTTGTGGAGACTAAAGAGTCGTGCAATTTGGCTCTCATGTGGTGATGAGAACACTAAGTATTTTCAAGAATTTTCTAAAGGTAGGAAAATGGATAATATTATTTGGGGTCTAAGGGATCGAGCTGGGGAGGTGGTATATTCTTTTGAAGGCTTGGCCAAGTTGGGTACTGAACATTTCAGTGGGTTATTTAAAGTTCGAGAGGGTTTGTCTATTGCAAAAATTGTACAGGTGACTCAATTATTCCCTCGGTTTGTAGATGAGGAAGAAATTGGGTCTTTAATGGGATCATTAACTGAAAAAGAACTATTGGAAGTTATTCACTCTTTTCAAAAAATGAAAAGTCCTGGGCCTGATGGATGTACTATTTAATTTTATTTGGGTTTTTTCAATCTAATTGGAGTTGATGTTCTAAAGGTGGTTGAGGAATCAAGGGTGAATGGTCACATCCATAATCCTATAAACTCTACCTTCATTGTGCTCATTCCAAAGACAGATAATCCCTCCTCTTTTGAAGATTTTTGTCCTATTTCATACCGTTAGGGGAGTTGTGGTAAATTTGACTTATCCAAAGCATATGAATGGGTAAACTTGTTGTATTTAAGAATGCTTATGATACATATGGGGTTTGGCTTGGATTTTACCATTTGGTTGATGGGATGTATGACTTCAGTTTCTTTCTCCATACTCATCAATGGTTCAACTCTTCTTTTTTTCAACCAGAAAGGGGACTATGTCAAGGTTGTCCTCTGTCACCTTCACTTTTCCTCCTAGTAGAAGAATGGCTCAGTCATTTTCTGGTGGGGGAAAAGAATGATGGGAGATTCACGAGTATAAAAATTTCCAATGGGTTGTGCATCACACACTTACTCTTTGTTGATGATATCCTAATTTTTTGTTATGGTACAAAGTGAGAAGATAACATTTTAATTGAGGGTCTCACCTTGTTTAAAAAAGCAACTGGTATGTTGGTTAATGAACATAAATCTAGTCTACTGTTTTCTTTGGTCGAGGCAGAAGTTATTAAACATTTCTTGTCTCATCTCCCTTACCAAATTCATGGGTTGGACGAGGGGCTGAAATATCTTATTTTTCACTTAAAACCCAATGATTACCAGAAGACTGGTTGGTTGTGGTTTTTGGCTAAATTGGAAAAAAGATTAAAATTTTGGAGCTATAACTGGTTGTCTAGGGCTGGCAGACTAATTCTGATTAAGTTGGTACTAGAGGTTGTCCTATTTTATTGGATGTCCCTCTCTTGGATTCCAAAAGGTATCCTAGAAAAATCTATAAAATTGTCCTTCTCTTATCTGTGGAGGGGAAAGAAGCAGAATTAGGTGATGCCTTAGGTTCGTTGGGAGATAATTGCAAAACCAAAATCTTTTGAGGGTTGGGGTATAAAGAATATTTTCTTGTTTTTTAAAGAATTAGCAACAAAATGTGTGTGGATATTGATTACCACAAAAAAATTATGGACCAAAGTAGTCATCCAGAAATATGTGGCTCCTCTCTCTTTACTGGAGTGGATAAGAAATCTAGGACTAAGAGCGACGGGTTGAGAAAAATATATGAAATGAAATTACTCAAGAATTTTTAGATCTTACATGGCTAAAGAAAGATAGACGGGAATATCACCCTATCTTTATAGCCAAAAAAAATGTTATTCTAATTCACAAGTATTGTTTACAATTTCTTAGGTTGGTTTTTTATAAATAAAAGCTTGTTGAAAAATTCATTATTTATGTGTTTTTCTGAACATAACAGATGCTGAAATAAATAGAGAAACATAAGTAAAGACACCAATTTGATAATCAAGATAGATGATACATAAATAAATCCTTTATTTCATTCCAATTCATCAAAGAATCGTTCTCTTTACAAAATTTCCTGAGGAAGTTTTGGACCAAATTCAAACTTAGATGTCCCTGATGAAACATACAAAAATACCTCTAATAGAAAATAAAAAACTGAACTTTAAAATATGGATTAGTTTGCCACGTATTTCTTCCCACTAGACTCTGCACAATAGCCTTTGTCAGTCATGAAAACTAATTCATAAACAAACAATTATACACAGACTATCAAAGATAGATCAACACCTATGAGAAACAAGTGTCTGATTGATGTAATTTAGCTCTGAATCTTGTTGTCTACAATAGGACCCTGCTATCATAAAAAGAATTAGGCTTCTAATGAATTAAGGAATGAATTAAAATTGAATTATCTCAACAAGAACTCAAAATTATGCTTCTCCTTCTATCCCCACTTGTTCCTCACTTTCCTTTTGCCTTTAAGCAAACTAGAATTGGTTGAAGTAGTTGAAACTAATTCATTAGTTAAGTTAACTAAAACTCAACCAACTTTTTAGTTAGGGGGAAAAGTAATAAATCATAATAAGGGTTTTTAAATAAATAATAACTAGTAGGTGGGGCCCCTTGTGACTCCCTTTAGATTTTAACAATCATAACACAACTAGTTAACTAACAAAACATCCCTCCTTCTCACTCCCATCATTACATTCATATTTGACAATTTTATCTCAACGATTTTGAAATTATTTCCAAAATATATTACCCATATATCCAAAAATAATGTTTTGTCCAAAATTTCAAAAGTCAACTGTTATCATCAATTTATAAATAAAATAAAAACTTAAAATCCATATTTTCCACTCTGATATCCAATCCTTCTCTTATTGTTTCTGTCACCTTTTGATCTCTCTGAATTTTTTTTAGGCTGTGCTGAGCCTTTAGGCCTAATATCATTGATCACATGCGAGAAATCATCCCTCAAATGCATGCGGGAGGACATAGATTTATCAAAGTCATTGGAGGGTGAGGAAGGTGAAACAATGCCTTTTCCTTTGTCAGACATGGTAGGCCTCGGTTTTTAACCTTTTTCTTACATGGGAAGAATAAACTAGTGAGTGGACAAGGGCATCTCAGACAATTTGATTGATAGGAGGGGGAGAAAGTAAAGACAAGTTAGGCCAACCAAGGTGTTGGGAGACAATCGGGTGGACAATATCTTGACATATGTCGTTTTCGGGAACTTCAGGTTGCAGTGAGACATGAGGAGGAACAAGTATACCAGGGACCTATGGGGCTTGGAAGGGAGGCCTTTCAGGCCTAGGCTAGACCACTCCTTGCCCAATCCAATTAAAAAACCCATCTTGAAATAGTTGGCATAAATCTTGCGAGTCAGCATCAAAACGTATGGAGAATCTTAGCCTTCTAGGGCCCCTTTTCCATTTAACTCTTCCTCTGTTACCTCTGACATGGCTACCTCAACCGAAAAATCTCATTCATGTATGCATAATTGATTATAAAATAGTTTCTTTAACAACCATACATGAAAATTCTTTTTAAAATATGAAATAAAATTTGGCTCAGCAACATATCAGACTCATGCAATCCAATCCATACAAATTTTTTAATAGTCATCAATGAGCAGGGGGTGAACAAAGGTTCTGGGATATGCGAGGGGGTTGTATTGAGAGAAAGATGTTAAAATGATGGGGAAAGATCAGGATTATTGCTCACAGACAACAACAATCCACTGTAATGTAAACCAAAGAATATATCACTGTAATAAATCTCTCTGGTCTTTAAACTGTCATAATACAGAGTCTCCATTAACTGTAATTAAATTTTAGGAACATGGAGTGGATAATGAATATCGGAAGGAGAGGGGATTATAATTAGTGAAAAGTGAAATAATGATAGGGGAAAAGAGTGGATATTGTTCATAAAATCAATTAAGTAATGCATCGAACAATTCTTTATTTAATGAAAATGATCCAACACCAACCAAACAATTACCGCGAACAAATAAACAATTACTATGTGTTGATACTTGTTCACTATCCACATTTGAATCCCTTTAACTCACACACTGTCATCATACTCAAAACAATATGCCTTCCAAACAACCTGTATAAGAATTATGTTTCCTCTCACTTCTTTCATTTAATATTTAAAACAATTTCTAATGAGCACACAATCATTTGTTTCAACTGTATTCATCATCAAAACCATCAACCATTGCCCATAAATATTTCCTCAAATCAAACACAGACACAAGCTCTTTTAAAAATGTGCCCGACTCCATTCTTATAATCAATTTAACAATTAAATTGTAATGAAACCATAATATTATACAACTCGCACCCATCTTTGTTGGTGCAATGATACGATGCACGATATCCATAAAACATATGCAGTGGACAACCAAGCCACAACTATCAACACTTCAAATTGCAATAATCCTGATTGGGCAATTAAACACACAGTAACATCGACCATCATTTCCACTTATACCATTTTGTAGGAAACACAAAGACCAATATATAACTCAAGAGTCATTTATGTGACTTAATCAAACCATAAAACGATGTTGAGTTAACAATCCAACTATTACAGCATAAGAGGCAATGACCATGTGCCTATTTAATTTCTCCAATCAACCAATTAACCATGTTGAGCTATCGATTCAATTGTCACAATAAAAGAATGCAACGACTATATACCAATAATCATTTATGATTATAACTGTGTCATTAACTCTATAAACAGAGACAAAACAATAACTAAACCAATGTCGATGCTATTCCAAAAACTCATGACAGTCAACAAGATACCGACAAGATATAATTGGCTTAGTTAATCAAACTCGGGCTCTGAAAAATCAAGGGTTTTTTCATGTAGGTGTAACAAGTAATGAATCAAGGAACCAATAGCAAAGGTAATAATGGTTAATATAAGCCACCATGACATGAAATTAGATCCTACAGCAACCGAACCAACACATAACATGTATTATCCATCATCCTTTTGTCGCAAATAGAACCAACATTTCACCATCAATCATGTAGAGCCCTGTAAGCAATGTCGAACAACAACATAAATATCAATTAAGAACCTGATCCTCAAATCTACAAGGGGGTCCCACCAGCTAGGATTATATATCATTAGCTTATAAATAATAGGCTTAGAAACACTTTGCGAGTTAAATCCTTGTTGCGATTTTTATCGTCAACAAACTGGTTAATCCATAGTGATATTTGTTTCCAACAAATTTAGAACTCAAAACTCATGGTTTCGTAGACCAAGAACAACAGATCAAGAAGATATAACCAGGATGAGCAGATTTAATGAAAAAATGACCGAGAATTTAGGAATAACTCATGAAAAATGTTAAGTATGAGGGGGTTTATCCCTCTATTCATAATCATTCAACCAAAACTTGCTCTCTATTTCAAGGAGAAAAATTTACGGACTTGCTCTTTTAAATTTTCAAATGGATGAAGAAATGGAGAGTAGAAGCAGGGAATAACCAATCTCTTTAAAAGATAGCAGTGAAAGCAGATAACAAATTCAAGTGTGTTTTCAGGGGGAACATTGTAACAACTATGTAAACTTGATTGTTATTGACTAACCATGTCTTGCAGGAGTGTCACCATGGTAGAAGTGATCCAAAATTATCCAACATCTTATTCTCTACCAAAATCAACTAAAAGATGAAAAAACAATAAAAATCATGACAGAATTAAGATTACAAAATTTAAAACAACAGGAAATAAAATGACAGAATTGTAAAAGGAGTAGGAAATTGTCAAAAACATAAAGCATAAATCAAACTATTGTAAATCAAAAATGAAAAATAGTGGAAAAATGAAAGCAAAGCTAGACTACTGATACACAAAAAATCCAAACAACGTTAAAACTTTTCAAGTTGGTTCCACGTAATGTTTCAAGTGAGAACCATTAGTGTTGTAGGAAAACAATTGCTCATTTAGATCTTTTAGAATGTAAGAGTTAGTATCCAGGACAAAAGATATCTTGAAAGGACCCATCCATAACCCTTGGAACTCCAAGGTATTTAACATCCCTTTAACATACATAATTAGATAATCAATATAGATATGAATAACTTCACTGATCAATTTGTCAAGAGTTATTTGTGTAGGTATTTTAAAAATGGTACTTGCATCATGTAAACTAGAAAGCATACACTCATAAGTCATGGTACCCAAATCAGTATTAAAGGTGGTTTTATATGCATCTTCCCTTTTTTCCTTGATTTGATTATAAGAACAAAAACAACTGTCAAGTAGGGGCATCATATGTGACCTTACCACTTGCTGCAGAATCATTTCCATATTAGGGGGATGGAAGGGATATTTCATAATAGTCTAGTTGGATATGCGGAAATTAATGCATAAGATAATATGATTAGTGACCTTTAGAACAAGAACTAATTTAGAAATCCACTCAGGGTACTTGACCAGAAGGGTGATTCCAGCCTTCAAGGATATTTCCAACTCCCCTAGAATAGTTTCTTCCACTACAGGGTTGACAACTCTTTGTTTTTTCCTAACTGGTTTTATGCCTTTGTTGATGGGGATGGAATGTTGTATAAGACTGGGATCAAAACCACAAATATCCTTGTAAGACTAAGAAAAGACATTTTGAAATTCACCAAGTAGCTTGGGAAACTTCATTTCCTTTTCATCATAATATTGGGCAACTATTTTAACATTCTTTGGAGACTCGGGTGTCCCAATGTTCAAGGAGATGGTTTCACCCACCTTTCTTTTCGACTCCTCTTCTTTATGTTTCTCTTTATTTCCTACATCACTCGATGAAAACGAATTCTCTAGAGGAGTCAAGCCTTTAGGAATCTTGTTATCTTCTATGGATATAATTTCCTTGGGCTTGAAAGGTTCATTTTGAATGAAAGAAAAAATTATCTCATCATTAGGGAAGACCTGCCAAGATTCTATATTGTTGGGGATATGTGGATGATATAGAGATTGAAAAGTATAATAAGGTCTGTGTGGCAGAAGCTTATGATTAGGAGAGGCTGCAAAAATAACTAACCGATTAGCCATTGATTTTAACTCCCTCTTAACATGAGTGATGTTGAAAGATAATAGGTTCGAGATAAGTTCCCAAACAGTTTGGGTGTATCGTTTCATCAATTTTTTGTTAGGAGAGTAAATATTACGTACAAGGTTCACAACAAGCTCAAAATCCACAAAAACTGAAAGGTGACCACAACCAAGATTATAGGCGTTTTCAATGCCTAATAATAAATCTTTGTATTCAGTGACATTGTTCGTGCAAGCAAACTCCAACCTATAAGAAAAGTTATGGATTTTTCCTACAAGAGAAATCAAGATAATGCCATCTTTGTTACCTTCATTAGAGCATGAACCATTAAAGTTCATGTGACACATACCATCATTCAGATCAATTTGTTCCAAGGGAATTTTATCTTCCTCAGCAAATATGGAGTACACCCCTAGGTCCTCTTCGACATAGATCACATTAGGTTGTGGGAAACTCTTTATGTAAGGTGAAATCCTTCCCTTTCTAAGGACTATAATGTTTTTGCCATTCTAAGGAACAGATAAATCTATTCCATCGAGTGAGAGGTATCCACCCATTAAAGCTTTCCAATCTCTTCCCAAGATGATTGAGTAATTTATTATTGGCATATCAATTACTTGAATACTAAGCGTTGTCCTTATTTTAGGGTGTGCGCACAAAAATAAGGTCACATGTTTAATCTCATCTATGGTCGTTTGTTGTAGACTATTATAGGAGAGCATGATTCTAGCATTTTCATTTATACAAGACAAGCCTAGATATTCCATAATAATCTTTGACATCACACTTGGGCCTGAACCGTCATCAATGAGGCAACAATGGGAGATCTTATCCATAATATTTATAGAAATATAAAAAGGGGGATTTTTTACAAGATATCTAAATTTATGTACACCTACTTTATTTACATATGAATCCTCTTCATTCACCTCTTCAGAGAGGTTGGCTACCATGAATTGTTTTATATGCCTTTGTTGTTTGGATATGGCAACCATGCCCAAAAGGGCGGCATATGCTTTGATGTTGGCCAAATGATTTAGAATATTGTATTTGGAAGAGGGGAGAGGGGAGGTAATTCCTTGAATGTCAGGAACTTTAGGAACCTGAACAGTAGCAGCTAGTGAGGATGATCTCGGGCTAGATGAATTGCGGGGGGGGATCAAATTTGCCTTTGGGAGCGTAGGATTTGTTCTTAATATTGATGATCATGACATCTTCTGGCTCTGCAAAATCTAGGACATTGATGGTAGTTTTTGGTCTTTTACCAAAGATCTTATTTCTAACACTCTTCTTTACCTCACATGTGGCTTCCTCATGGTGTTCCTCACAAAAGTTACACCAACTTCAAGGTAATATATCTTTAGGATGAAAATTATTTTCGATGGGATTTATAAAGGGGGGTGCAGAAGAGGATGAAGCTCCAGGGGTGAGAGGGGAGACATTTATGTTTCTGTCATATGCTATCATATGATTATTCATATCTTGTAATAGCTGTAAGAGGGAGAAAATGTCTACTTGTTTAACCAATTCTCCCTAGGGAAGACATGTTCATTTGAGTTGTTCTTCATACTCTAAACAAGTATGCATAGCGGAATCGAGAGTATCAATGGATTTTTACTCAATCCTATGAAGATAGGTGGAAGGTAACGCATTGTAATAATCCATGAAAGAAGCTCCGTTTTGAGGTCAAATGAGTTAAGGGATTTGATTATATAACTTAGGGGTGAAATCATGAAGGTGGGTTACACTTTTGCTTGTTTTATGACAAAAAAAACTGTATTTTCACAAGTTATTCAACTTCTGACATATAAAAGTATTTTTTTATTTAGAATTTCACTTTACAGTAAAAACAAAACTTGTGAAGAATTGTGTTAGCTTTCTAATGACTATTTTT
>JASDQU010681839.1:36093-47544 GCA_032191745.1 Picea mariana | reverse complement strand
TTCATTCAAAAAACATTGTACACGAATTTTGACGGCACCGTTAAATTTGACGTGAGAATTTTCGGCCGAATAATATTTCGGCCGAAAGTAATATTTGTTCGGCCGAAAAATTGCCGCTAGAAATTTTGGAGACCCGATTGTCATGAAAGTGTTACCCAGCTTCATGATTTTACCCTTAGTGAAACGCAAGTTGAAGGACTTGATGGTCTCACCATCCTTATAGGAGATGTTATTGTACTCCAGTAACTACTCATCTAGGCTTTTAGATTTTCCATAGGTGGATCTGAACCAATAAACTAACTCCTCCCAAGTAGACATAATATTAGCAGGAAGGTCAAAGAAGTTGATCGCATCCTTCCCTTCCAATGAATTGATGAATAAGCGCATGCAAGTATCGTTGTCATTGGTTCCTATGTTGTGACAAGCATTATAAAATGCCATCAGGTGCTCATTTGAAGTGGCAGTGTTATTCCTTGAAAACCTAGGGAGATGCTCATTGAATTTATGAAGTGGACGAGTAGCAGGTGCTAGGTTAAGAGGAGAGGACAAATGCCACGGTGTGGTTGTGGAATCTTCTTCAAACTGAAAAAGACCATACTTGTTTATGACTTTGGTGGGATTGGTGGTAGATTGCACAAGGATATGGTGGCTATATAAGCTACCAATCATTGACAAAGATGAAGACTGAGAGGAAGAAGCACTTACAATGCCACCATAGCCACCACTAGATGCCATATTGTGGATGATAGATGAGGGAGAGAAAGACGAATTGGATGAATCATACAAATTTCTCCTTAGAGAACTTTGTTGGGTAGATAACACAACGTTCCTTCTTCCTATTTAAGCAATAGGATTAATTTCAGGTGATAAGCCTCTTCTTCTTCTAGAAACATGAGAGTCTAAGGACATGAAAGTAAGGCTCAAACTGAAGGAACAAGAAGGTTACTTATGATTTCTAGGATGTCTATGTCTAGCTTCCCAACGTTCTTGGGAACTAATATCTTGTTAAATTGTTGCCCATGAATGATTAATCTCCTCACGAGTATTGGAAATGTCTAAAATGGTGTTGAACAAATTCCAAGCAATTTTGATATGATCTTGAAGACTAGACTCAATATTGGGCTGCCTTTCAATAGGCACAATCATTAAGAAATAAAACAGTCAAAGAATCAATATCAAAAAAATAGATGTATTTGATGCTAATCAAGCATAAAAATTAACGAGAGAGATATTGAATATCTCCCCAGTATGGTTGCCAAATAAATGTTGAGGAAAAGATATGAAATGATCTTACTCAAGCATTTTAAGATCTTACTTGGTTAAATCAAGATAGACGGGACTATCACCCTATGTTTACAGACATCAAAAAAGGTTTTGTAATTCACAAGTATTGTTTACAAGTGCTTAGGTTGGTTTTTTATAAATAAAAGCTTGTTGAAAAATTCATTATTTATGTGTTTTTCTGAACATAATAGATGCTAAAATAAATAGAGAAACAAAATTAAAGACAACAAGTTGATAATCAAGACAGATGAGACATAAAGCAATCCTTTATTTCATTACAATTCATTAAAAAATTGTTCTCTTTACAAAATTTCCTTAGGAAGTTTTGGACCAAAGTCAAACATAGACGTCCTCGATGAAACATACAAAAGGACTTCTGATAGAAAATCAAAAAATGAACTTTAAAAGTTGGATCAACTTGCCACAAATTGTTTCCCACTCGACTCTACACAATAGCCTTTGTTAGTCATGAAAACTAATTCATAAACAGACAAGTCTACACAAACTATCAAAGATAGATCAACACCTCTTAGAAACAAGTGTCTGAATGATGTAATTCATCCTTGAATCTTGTTGTCTACAATAGGACCCTGCTATCATAAAAAACAATTAGGCTTCTAATGAATTAAGGAATGAATGAAAACTGAATTATCTCAACAAGAAATCAAAGAGAAAATATTAGTATGCTTCTCCTTATATCCCCACTTGTTTCTCCCTTTGTTTTTTCCTTTAATCAAACCAAAATTTGTTGAAGTAGTTGAAACTACTTAATTAGTTAAATTAACTAAAACTCAACCAACGTTTTAGTTAGGGGTAAAGTAATAAATCATAATAAGGGTTTTTAAATAAATAATAACTAGTAGGTGGGACCCCTTGTAACTCCCTTTAGATTTTAACAATCATAACAAAACTAGTTAATTAACAAAACATCCCTCCTTGTGACTCCCATCATCACATTCCTATTTGACAATTTGATCTCAATGATTTTGAAATTATTTCCAAAATATATTACCCATATATCCAAAAATAATGTGTTGTCCAAAATTTCAGAAGTCAACTATTATCATCAATTTATAAATAAAAAAACTTAAAATCCATATTTTACACTTTGAGATGCAATCCTTCCCTTGTTTTTGTTATCACCTTTTGATATCTTTGAATTTGCCTTAGGTTGTGTTGAGCCTTTAGGCCTAATATCGTTGATCACATGAGAGAAATCATCTCTCAAATGCATGCAGGAGGACACAGATTTATCAGAGTCATTGCAGGGTGAGGAAGGGGAAGCAGTGGATTTTCATTTGTCAGGGTCATGTTGGGCCTCAGTTTTCAAACTTTTTCTTGCATGGGAAGACTAAACTAGTGAGTGGACAGGGGCATCTTGGAAAATTTGATTGATAGGCGAGGGAGCAGGTAAAGACAACTTAGGCCAACCACGATGTTGGGAGACTGTCAGGTGGAAAATATCTTTCCATCTGTCATTTTCGGGAACTTTAGGTAGCAGTGAGACATGAGGAGGAACGGGGATACTAGGGACCTATGGGGCTTGGAAGGGAGGCCTTTCATCATTAGGTTGGACCACTCTTTTCCCAATCCAATTAAAATAACTATCTTGAAATAGTTGGCATATTTCTTGCGAGTTAGCATCAAAATGTATGGAGAATCTTGGCCTTATAGGGACCTTGTTCTAATTACCTCTTCCTCGGTTACCTCTGCCATGGCCACCTTGGCTGAAAAATCTCATTCCTGTATGCATAATTTATTAGAAAATAGTTTCTTTAACAACCATACATGACAACTCTTTTTAAAATACAAAATAAAATTTGGCTCAGCAACAGATCAAACGCATGCAATCCAATCCATACAAATTGTTTAATAGTCATCAATGAGTAGGGGGTGAACAAAGGTTTTGGGATATGAAAGGGGGTTGTATTGAGAGAAAAATGTTAAAATGAAGGCGAAAGATCATGATTACTTCTCGTAGACAACAACAATCAACTGTAATGTAAACCAAAGAATATATCACTGTAGTACATCCCTTCGATCTTTAAACTATCATAATACAGAGTCTCCCTTAACTATAATTAAATTTTAGGAACAGGGAGTGGATAATGAATATGGGAAAGCGAGGGGATTTTAATTAGCAAAAAGTGAAATAATGATAGGGGAAAAGAGCGGATATTGTTCACAAAATCAATTAAGTAATCCATCAAACAATTATGTATTTAATGAAAATCATCCAACACCAACCAAACAATTACTGTGATCAATTAAACAATTAATGTGTTTTGATACTTGTTCACTATCCACATTTGAACCCCTTTAATTAACACATTGTCATCATACTCAAAACAATATGCCTTCCAAACAACCTGTATAAGAATTATGTTTCCTCTGACTTCTTTCATTTAATATTTAAAAAAAATTCTAATGAGCACACAGTCATTTGTTTCAACTCTGTTCAACATCAAAACCATCAACCACTGCCCATAAATATTTCCTCAAATAAAACACAGACACAAGCTCTTTTAGAAACGTGCTTGATTCCATTCCTCTAATCAATTTAACAATTAAATTGAAATGAAACCGTATTATTATACAACCCATGCGCATCTCCAACGGTGCAATGATACGATGCATGACATCCATAACACTTACACAGTGAACAGCCAAGCCACAACTATCAACACTTCAAATTGCAATAATATTGATTGGTAAATTAAACACACAGTAACAACGACCACCATTTCCACTTATACCATGATGTAGGAAACACACAGACTAATACATAATGCGAGAAGCATTTTTGTGACTTAATCAAACCATAAAACAATGTTGAGTTAACAATCCAACTATTACAACATAAGAGGCAGTGACCATGTGCCCATTTCATTTCTCCAATCAACCAATTAGCCATGTTGAGCTATCGATTCAATTGTCACAATAAAAGAATGCAATGACTATATACCAATAATCATTTCCAATTATAACCATGTCATTAACTCTATCAACAGAGACAAACCAATAACCAAACCAATGTCGATGTTATTCCAACAACTCATGATAGTCAACAAGATAGCGACAAGATATAATTTAATCAGTTAATCAAACTCGGGCTCTGAATAATCATGGGTTTGTTCAGTGGAACCAACACAGGGAGACTGGTGTCAACCATACCAATAGAAGATGAGAGCACTTCAAGACAACACGGTGAACATACAGGCTACATAACCATTAGCTTTCAATACAGGGTGACAATTCACACCAGTTAAGAGAGACTATGAATGAGAGTAACTAAGGCTTCTTACTAGTGAGTAGTAACACCGAGAACACGCAGGGAATAACCCTCATGGTTTTCCCCAAAAAATTGAATAATGCTGATAGAAATGAAAATCCCATGTAATAGCAAGAAACCCCAAAGAAACACTATTGGGAAATAGCCACCATAACCAACTGTGTAGATACCAATAATATAAAATGATCCCACAACCAAGTGAAGAACAATATGCAGTGACCCAAGGTGGTTCAAAATCAAACACAACAACCCCATAACACCAGATACGATCAGTTATGGTTACAAAACTATGAGGAGACGGACAGTAAGTCTAGATGGAATGAAAATAAAAATCCCATAAAGAAAACAAACAGCCTTCATGGCTTCCACCACACAAAATAATCAATGAAATTGTGACTTCATCCATCAAATTTCCCATTTGCATTGAATAACGCACAAACAACTATGCCACATAAACACCATGAGTTTACATAGTTTCCAGCCTTAAGAAAAGAACATACCAATACATCACCGAGCCAATATCTATTTCATAAATAGAGCGAGTTCATGGATGGTGAAAAAAAACATACCTGTAACCAAATAGCCATAAAAATGTGATCTTTCTCGAGAAGTTCCTTCCTCACCTGAATATCAAAGCTTAACCATAGCGAAACACAATTGAACAATAACAAAGCTAGGGTGACATACAATGGGAGAGGTATGGAGTGGCGTGCAGTAAATGCATGTCGCTTCCATACTCTACTCATTCAATTACTTAGAACACGCCATCCAACCATCAATTAATCCATTCAATTAATCCATGCATTGAAACCAACATCCATTACTTGCCAAGTGTGCCACCCGATATCACGTTAACCATTTCCAATCATACCATGACCCATATCAAATGTGCCTTCCTATAACTCAATACATTGTATAGCCACTAACATTGCTAGTTAGGACTAACATCAACCCTTTTAAATTTCAGATGCATATACTATAGCATAACATAGCATAGGTCTCTTTTCAATTTCTCTTATTTGTTGTTACTAACATGTAGGTGTAACAAGTAATGAATCAAGGCACAAATATCAAAGGTAATAATGTTTAACATAAGCCACCATGACATGAAATTAGAGCCTACAGCAACAGAACCAACACATAACATGTATTATCCATCATCCATCATCCATTTGTCACAAATAGAACCAACATTTCACCATGAATCATGTAGATCCATGTAAGAAATGTTGAACAACAACACAAATATCAAATAAGAACCTAATCCTCCAATATACAAGGGGGTTGCACCTACTAGTATTATATATCACTATTTTATAAATAATAGGCTTAGCGACACTTTGCGGTTGAAATCCTCATTTCGATTTGTATCGTCAACATGACATGGATCTTTGTTATGTGGAAGGAAGTTCTTAAATATTTTAAGGTTGTTGGGAATGGTTTAACCTGGCGAGTTGGGTATGGAAACTTTCTTAGGATTGGTCGGGACCCCTGGGTGGGTATATATAGAGAGCACATACTCCCTGAAGATTTACGCTCAAAATTGGATTGAGGGGGGGGCGGGGTATTTATACCTAGCACAGGTTGGGGAACCTCTAGCCACAAATATTTGGTGCCAAGGTTGGAGAGACAAGAGAATGTTGGTTTTATAAGGGGAATACTTATTACTTTGGGACATGTATATCAGTTCTCTTAGGAGAGAAAATATTCGTCTATCAGATCAGGATGATGAACTCTTTTGGTATAGGGATCTCGAAGGGGTATATACCCAAAAATATGGTTAGTACTGATCATTTGCAGCAATATGTTAAGTGGTGGTGGAGAAAACTTTGGAAACAAAGGTTCCCATCTAAGGGAAAAATTCTGAACTGGTTTATTATGGAGAACAAAATTCCAACATGGGAAAACCTACAGAAGAGACAATTCAATGGTCCGAGTTCATGTTCACTTTGTAAAGAATAGGAGGAGACCGTCGATCATATTTTTATGCGATGTCCTTTTACCATTCCAGTATGGGAGGAAGTAAACAATTTGAACACTTCCATTGGTGGCTGGCAAGGTGTATCCTTTGAGGAGGCCTTGAATATTTGGCTCTCGCCGAGGACTCTGCAGGAAATCAAGTATTTCCCCTTCTTTGATGCATGGGGGATCTGGATAGCTCAGAATTCCTTGAATTTTCAGGATGATATAAATTCGCCCTCCTGTGTGACTATCAATTGACTTGGAATATTTTCACACTTAAATCCTTTGTTTAGGGTGGGTCATGGTAATGCTCGTGTGGTTCTAGAGGAACATATAGATAGGAAGTGGCCGTGGGCATACTTGGATGGGGTGGCTTCGGAATATCAATTACTTTTTTTGGGGGGGGAGGGGTTGTTTAAACTTATCCATACATCATTTTTTTCTACTCAGGGATGGATTGGGAGATGGTTCAAATAATTTCTCTGAGATTATGGCATTAAACTATTACTTTTATTTGTCCTCAATTGGGTGAACAAGGTTTGAATTTGTCATGTTTATCCTCTTATTCCAATACTTGAGGAAGTTATGAGCATTATCACTACTTTTGACACTATATATTTCTCTCACATCTATGGGGAACGAAATAAAATGGTTGATAGGATTTCCAAATAAGCCTCGTAGTTATATTTTGGCAGTGGGCATATATCCAAACATTTAGCAAGGGGCAGTTTTGAATAACACGTGCCTTTCCAGGATGGACTACTGTAGGAGGCCTTCACCTCTTCTTGGAACTATTAGCAAGAATATGGGGTTACCTGTATATGCATAATTGTAATATTTTACATAAGAATCATGCTTTTTGTTTTTGTATATGGGTTGTGAGAAAACTTTGGCTCAGCATGTGGTAAGTGGGAAAGGAGGGTTTTTGGCGATATGTCAAAATTGAATCTTTGTTGAAACTTTCAGTAATGGAAGTGGTTACATTAAGATAATATATACTTGGCTATTTATTCATAGTCAATATATATCTACAAATGTAATTTTGTACCAAATTAATGAAATTACGGAATTTTTTGTGGAAAAAAAATATATGAAAAATACATAAATATTCAAATCACAATAATTTTACTCATCATATTTAAGTATTTTTGTTTCTAAACATGTTTAATAAACATATTTTATCTTGTTGGACAAAAAACAATTCACCTTTAACAACAATTAAACATTATATGACATTAATGTTTATAACGTTTTGTAATCACAATCCAAATTAAATGTTTTCATAAAAGTAAAGTTAAACATTATATGATAACTGTAAATTTAAATGAACATATCAAATTTCACTTAAAAACAGAGAAATCATTAACAATGTTCATCATTAGCATACTCATATTACATTTTATAAATAAAAAAAAGAATAAAAACCACAACATTATATGAAAATATACTATACATGAGCGATATACATATGAATACACATGTCAAACATACATCTCAACAAAATCTACAATAAACATGTCAAATATAGATCTCCAATCAAATATAAAACAATCAATATAAATTTTAATGAGTACCACTACTAGCTAGGTCCACCATGAGAGCTAGGTGCAACAATGTCTCTACTACCAGAGGTAGATCCTCTATCAAGAAAAATTATCTCATAAAAAAATGTCGTTATAAGTGCACTATAAAGTGTCTCTAGATATCAATATTATGATTATGTTCATAAATAGTACTCGATATGATCATAGTGTCCAAAGCATCAAAATATTGTGACAGATGTGGAGGAAGAGGAGGAGGAGGGGGAGGGGTAGGATCAGAAATAGATACAAGTTCAGATACTTGTGGATGGGAAGCAAGAGGAAGAGGAAGATTAGGCATGGATGCAGTTTTAGACACATGTGCAGGGGAAACAATAGGAGGAGGAGGATCAAAAGTGGATGGAGTATTGGTAGAAGTCGCAATCGACTCATGTGGAGGAGAATCAGGAGGAGGAGGAACATGTGGTGGAGTAGAGGATGTGGATGGATCTGATGATGAGCTAGATGTAGTGGGATCATGAGAAGCAACCCTCAACATATCAATGGTGTTGAAAACACCAATAATATGGCACATCAACATCATAATTTCATGAGACAAATGCCTCCATGTAGTAGAGAGAACCTCTACCCATAATATGTCTCTAGGGGGTACAAGTGCCACTTCATGACTAGTCATAACATGACATATCTCTTCTGTTAGCTAGTGGTGCACTAGATTGAATGGTACCAGTGCATATAGATATGGATGTGAAGGAGGCGATCATAACTATGTATTTAACACAATAATCACTGTGTTGGGGTGATCCGAACCGTTCACGAATAATGCACGAAATTAAAAAAAATGCCAAATTTCAAGATAAATTGTAATTTTGATTGAATGATAATTCAAATGGGAAGGTAATAAATAATTTACCCTCTCTGTTATTTCCTAAGCAAGCATGGTTTCAATATTGAGAGGAAATGGAAATTTGTTGTAATTTCCAAAATTTGGAAATGTGTGGAATCCACCAGTGGATCTATCTAAGTCGATGTAAAGCATTGGAAATAAGGAATCTTAGGAAAAAAGGTGAGTATTGGTGATTTCTTGAGAGTTTTTAAGAATGGGATGCACTATAACAATGAAAATAAGTTTGATAGTTTATTTTTATTTACCCTACCACAGTGCGCCTTTTGACAATTATGCACATCAATGTGTGTTGTTCGATGGCACCAATGCAGTTTGTTCGGTGAATGTAATTTTATCATAAAGTATGAAGGTGCTACTAGAAAATGGACACACCGAGGTGTTATTTTTTATGAAATATCTGATTCTTAGATTCCTTAAAGGTGCATAAAAAAAAAAACTTCGCAAAAACCGATGGGCGTCCACCTCCACTACGAATAGTTATGGGGCGTTTGAACATTTAAGCATCGATTTTGTAGTTTTCATAGGTGTACCTGTGCACATGTTCCACAAAGGTGCACCAAAAAAAACATATGGCCACCCTCCTCCACTAGAAACATTTTCTATAAATAACTAATGGAAGAATTGTTCAAGGAGCTTATGTAAAAACCTTCGCAACAAGGTGTACTCCTTGTAGTGAATTATGAAAATTTGGAGAATTTGGGTAATTTTTCATACCATGATGTCAGCATGACATGGAGGCCACATGGCCATGACATGGCAGTGGTGACATGGACTACCATGGTGGAAAGGCCACGATGGTAGGTCCATTGTGCCAAGTTAGTGGCATGGTGGCAAGCCACGGTGGCAAGGCTACCAATGAAGCAGTGGCCATTACCATAAGTGCTATCAGAGTAGTGCAATAAGTGGTATCACATGGTGCAATGGATATTTTTGAAGCATTCCTTCATGATGTGAAACCAATAGGAAGGCTCCATGTATCAATGGTAGTTTTTTGGGTTCACATTATGGAGGGTTCTTAACCCTCACACAGGTTGACAATGTGAGATCATTATCGATTGTCGATCATCTGATCTCGATCATTATATATGGGGTGTGGTAAAGTTTTATTTCAAAGGTAAAGGTATGGGATGAGACCCTATCATCACTATGACCTATGGGAAACATTATAGGTAAAGTATGGATCGGACCCATTGAAGGAATGGGCCACTACAATCATGCCATCTAGAAAATGGTGCAGGTAGGGTCCCATACTTTTATAATTTTATTTTATTTCATTTATAGATTAAAATGTGAAGGTAAGTATAAAAGGTAAGGAAGAAAGAGGAGAGACAAACAAGGAGGAAGGCAGAGGCTAATGGGGCATGACCAAGGTGGACAAGAAGGTGACATGGCATCACCTTAAGGTTTCATGTGGACATATAATGCCACATCAATAAATATTCCACATAGGCAAAATTCTCCTATAGTCTAAAAAAAAAATTAATTCTGGAGACAAAATTATGTTTTTTCCTTAGCTGGAGAATTAGAACTTAGAATAAAATAATATTTACTAGGATTTTTTCCATAGTGTCGAGAGCCACATAAGTTCTAGAGAGGGTCATTGGCCATTCATGCTCTGATTTTCTAAAAAATGCAAATTACATGTTTCTTGAAGATTGGGGTCAAGCTTAGTGGTAGGAGCACAGTTACTATTGAAACTTGTATAAAGTATCAGAAAAGAAGAAATGAAAATAGTATGCAAAGGAATTGTATGAATTCTAAGGGGTTTGGAATGAGGATGTTGAAATAAGGAAAAAAACACTATTCTGGTCCACCATTTGGGGAGTTTTGGTATTTTTTGAGGAAGAAAAGGGTCCCCAGGTTGCAAATTTGGGAAACTTTATTTACTAAATATTTTTTTTACTCATAAATCTAGATAACTTTGGTTTACTAAAGTTTTTCTAGAAGTGCACAGTTTGGAAGATATCTAGTTTGGCTAAAAATTCTAATTCTTGAAAAAGTAGTGAAAAAGGAAAAAGTTGTCATTTCTAGTTTACTATTAGACAAAATGGATCGCTGAGAAATTTAAAAAAAATGTGGAATGAAACATAGAAAAAACATTATACAATAGAGACATGGATATGGTTCACTCAATGTAGGCTGCATCCACTAGAGAAATTTATAGTTCCTACCTTTTTATTATCTAGCAAAAATGAAGGGATACGACCTACAACACACCTTATATAACTTCCTCTTCTATATTTCATATTTTCCTCTTTCATAACACAATATTCACTATCACACACAATCATAATACAATTACCTCATACATGAAATAATGTTGCCTTCTAGGGAAAAAATCCATGACATAACTTCTACGGTCATATATGCAACCTTATAATGCACGGTCCAGATGGAATATAAAATTACAATGTTTTACAAGGAAATTCTTCCCAAAATTTCACTTCAGGGGATTTGTTCCTGAA